>JJOG01003409.1:0-15972 GCA_000715275.1 Gyrodactylus salaris
CGGAGCAATCAGACATGGTTAAATCAACATAGGGTTACAGAATCTGCCCTAAATTTTCATCATTTTAACTCACCTCACTCATCCTCCAAATGGCGATGCAACCTGAAAATTGAGATGGAATTAGTCTTTTCAATCAGATTCACTTGTGACCACATGTCTTTTCGGTCGAAAGATGGAAAAACATCATATCTAACTCACCTCACACAATCTAGCTGTACTTCACCTCGAGCGAATATCATTGTGTCAGCAAAGGGTTCTATGATACGGCATCATTACCGTATCACTTTTGAATGCTCTCAGTATGTCCTCGTTGCAGCATTAGCTAGAGAACTAGGCACACAACAAGGACTAATGTCTGTGTCGTCTGACAGGTAAGTGGAAACGAGCTCCTCTTGTTTAAAGACGATCTTTCTTTTCACGAAAACATTTACCTCGCGCCATTACTGGTACGAGCTGGGTTCTCGTATTCTTCCCACTTGTTAGGACCGAGCCATGTGGAACCGTCCTCTGTCCTTTTCGCCTCTTCTCTTCCACGAATTACTTCCCGGCTTTGTTATCTAAGGCCTATCAAGATTATTGCATTAACTATCAGAATAGGCTTCAAATCAACTCTTTGTTCATGCCAATAGGGAACATAGATCATCATCTCATACAAAACTCACTTGTCAACTCTCCTCCCCCGTCTTCATAGCATCTGCAAAAAGAAAAATACTCGTCAGCACAATCAGGTTCAAAGTCAAGTCAAGTCTATCATACAATAGGGAACTATATTCATCATAAAATAAGCAGAAACTTACATCTAGCTCAGGCAATCTCCTATCAACCGGACTGCAGTGCGCGTTGTTAGATAGAGCCTGAAAATCGAGTCAGGAATTAGTATATGCATCAGCTTTAGTTCTTGTCATAGTCAAACAATGTGGGTAAACATATCATCAATAACCCGTACTCACCTTCTTCGTTCAATCCGGTCTCCTTTTCACCTAAAAAGCGGTTATTAACACGGAGCAATCAGACATGGTTAAATCAACATAGGGTTACAGAATCTGCCCTAAATTTTCATCATTTCAACTCACAATTCAATCGTCATTTGATATAAATGTTTCATTTCATCATATGTTGGACATATATACAGTTGAGTATTTCACGTTTACTTATTATAAGGGTGTTCATTTTAAAACAACTCAGCGCATTCATCTTCTTTTTTTAATTTTCTCTCTTGTTTATATCAAATAAATGTTTGATTTTGACTTGATCGATGAAAATTGTCCTAAAGTTTCGGCAACTCCTGATTTTTGGGATGCTGTTGATTCTCATCCAGCTTTCATGAATGAGAAACAATTACTTGCATCTGATAGTGAATCTGTTCGCGCTCTACAGCTATTAAAATTCGAATCTGAGGATCCTAATGGTACGTTGAATCGCTTTGACTTCTCTAGCAAACGCTACATCTTATAAAGATGAGGGAAATTATCATTTTAAAAAGAAAGATTACATTGCATCTGTAGCCAGTTATTCAGAAGGTATTAATAAACATCCCACAGACATCAGTATTCTCGCTAGTCTTCACTTGAATAAGGCTCAAGCTGAATTTCAACTCAGTAAGTTCTCCTTATAAAACTATTTTTTAGAAAATTATGGATCATCTATCATTGATTGTAAAAATTCAATTGCATTCAAAAAAGATAACTTGAAAGCTTATTTCCGTGGGGCTGCATCAGCATTGAAAGTCGATAATCATGAGTCTTTCACTTATTTTTATAATAACGGTATTGAAGTCTTTCCTAATTCACCTGAATTACAAGATTTATTCACTCAATACAAGGAGCTTGTAAGTGTTCAAGTATCAATAACATAAATATTCAGATGAAGAAAACTGTTCCCAAGTCAGATACTTTCGGTCTTTTGAAAAGGAAAGAAGTTAAAGTTAACTTTGCCATAGACGAATTTTCTGAAACTAATTCCTATTCAATTGGTGATACCATGTTTTGGCATACAACAGTGGCCTATCCAGAGTTTGAGTATTTCGACATAATAACTGACTTGTCTGATAACACCAGGTAATTATCGAAAAATGTATTACATTCTTAAACCTGATAGTCAAGAGCTATAATTTATATAACATTTAATATTTTATTACTAGTATTTATGAAATTATGCATCGTGTTTTCGATCCTGCAGCAGAACCTGCCCCTTGGAATCATTCAAATCTTTATTCAATCGAAGACTCATCCTTAGATGTATTCTACATGTCGGCTGACGATGAATATCGGGCATGTAAGATAGACTGGACTATTGGGGATTTGTGTAAAAGAAAAGACTTTAGTCTCGACCAAGCCATGTCCATCAAGTTGTACATTTTATCAAAGAAATCAAAGGAATTCCACAGGGACTGGAAGAAGAGATTTGTTCATTGAAATATATATATTTTAAATCGAAATGTTTCATTATCGAATTGGACTATACGTTTAGTAGCCTCTACCTCGTCTTTGTCCTCGGCGCTGACCACGACCACCTCTAGATCCAGCTATAAAAACATGATTGGTACGATGCAATAGAATTCTGAGAATATCATTTTCTTTTTGTGAACGATTAATTACAGAATGCGTGTTGCTACTTATGAGTAAAGTGATAATTCTCTGAAAATAGTTTCTGGAAAATAAAATCTCATATTTTAAAGATGAGTATTACTCATTGAGTAACACACTGTTTTACTAACACAGTACTTATAAAAGATTAAAATATTGTAGAATCATTTACATTCAGTTTGAACTCCGTCTCTCCCCTCATAGGTAAAGTTGAAGGATCTTGGATCTATGGGATCCTCTCGAAAACCGACACCTGATTGAATCTTTGATCTAGCATCATTCTTGTCGTTTGCATAAAGTGACTTTTTATCGCTGCAATTATCTGTAAACTTGTTTCCTATAGAAATGCAAAATAAAATTTCTTTCTCATAAGCCCTAATAGGCTAATAGTGAGTGCCACTCACTCGAGTTGAAACTTTGATTATTTCTGCCATCTCCACGAAAGGCTCCCCTGTCATTCGATCTCTTTTTAAAGGAAGGCATCTCTGGCGGTGGAGGCTCCAGCTCCCACGTTCTACCCCCACGATCAGGAACGTTGCCGATCAGAAACTTGTTCAAGTGGCAGGCTATGGAAATTGATTGAGTTTTGAGAAGTCGAATGAAACAGAAATCTCGATAGTAATTTGGTTAGAAAATTATTAAGAAAACGAAAAAAAATTCACCTGTAAATCGGCGAGCTGAGGCTCCGCTAGTCTTTTCAATCCGTAAAAGGTCATTTTGTTTAGCTGCCAATAGATGAGATATATTCGGCAAAGGGGAATCAATAAGAGCCTTTCTAATTGGACGATAGGCTTCTTCAATTTTCTCCAGATTTACTTTCCCCTTGTCGGACCATTTGAAGCTCTCTATGGTCAAATCGAGTCTCTTAATCAACGTGTCCTTGCGATCTCTATATTCTTTCTCCAGGAGGTTGACAATCTCAAGAATTTTAGACATCTTTTCCTCACTAAACCCATCTTTGGGAATAAAAGAGTCCTGGAGGAAATTCTATATAAAAAATCGCAAATTTATCCCTCTATCTTGTCTCTTAGATTTGGAAAAACCAGAAAGAGAACATACTTTAGGAAGATTTTGCATCTTTGTAGTAATTTTATCATGCAAAACTTTGAGCAAACGGAGGGTCCCAATATTCTCTGGTGGCTGTTCCAAATCTAGAGCAACGCATGCCTTCCTCAAGTAGTTGTTTAAATCCTCTTGCAAATCAATCTGTTCCCCAATAGATGGTTGACCCTTGGATTTCTGATTGAATATTTTCTCTGTAAGAATCTCGATACTCAAATAATCTAAAAAATTGTTTAAATTGTAACTACCAGAATGCAAAATTTAATAGAAGCTTCAATTATTTAGTTTCTAATTATCAAATGCTATCAAGGACATTATTATTTTCTATTATTTTTATTGAAACTAACTGATTATAGTGCGTATTAAATCAACTTTGGCTGAAGTCTTTATTTGATGGAAATCTTCAAATGGACATTTGTGTAGTTTGAGAAAGTTGGATACTTCTAGAAAAAATTCACTGGTATCTCCACCGGAATCAAAGTTTACTTCGAGGCTGATGTTCGTCTCTGTAGCAAGGATATTGATGAGATTTGCAAGAATTGAGGAGAGATAGTTTAGATCATCTTTAAGAGTGTTATCAAATGGAACTCTGAAAAGAATTGAAAAAAACTATTTTTACTTAATTTTTTCCAAATTTGTGATGATTCTCTCGTTTGTTAGACTCATAGATGAAAATAATAATAAATCTATTATTTTTTAAAAATTTTAATATTGAAAACAATATTGAATATTCTGTTATAGCTCTTTGATTATTTGTTTTAACCACGCAAGAGTGTCAATTTGAGAAAATAATATTTTTATATTTATTTATTTCAAAATCAATTTTGAATGTGTCGGCGTCTTAAATATTTGAATTTTACAATAGTTGCAACAGTTCTCTGGTTAGAATAGTTCTCCGTATAAATGAGAGGTGTGTATACTATAAAATCGATTAAAGACAACAATTTCTAGGAATTTGTAATTTGACCCTACCCCTCACTTGTGATAAGAGTTTCGTTCTGTGGAGTTGAGCTTCAGTTAAGCACTCCTATTTTAAACATAGGCTAACGGCTGCTTAAGTTTGTTGGTGACAATTCGTCAATATAAGATAATGAAGATAATACACAAGTTGAATTTCTTCACAAGCTTATTTTAAGTTAAATATTTCCAGGATACCAGTTGTATCATACAACTCAATGAGTAATATTCATAAGATTCGACCGAAACATTGGATCACCAAGACAAAAATAGACTGTAAGAGTGAGTGGGTAGGAACGATTCAAGAGGTTTTGATGTAACTATTCATATTGGGCTTCTCAAATCTGAAATTGAAATGATTTCAATGAAAGAGGAGGTTTGTACAGTGTAGAGTGTAATTGCCATTTTTATATCTTGTGAATATGGAGAGAAAAATTAAAATTCTGATCAAGAATAGCGCATACTTTGCGACACATAGCAAATTTATGAGTTATTTAAAGATTCATTCGGATGTCTTGATAGTAAACCCTTTTTAATCACTTTTTGTTTTTATTTCTTCTTTCTTTTCACTTTTCTTCCCTTCTGGAACTTTCTCTACGTCCTCGATAGACTTATATCCAAGAATTCTCCGAATAAAGTGGTACATAGGTTTGATGAACATGTAACTTATCCATAAAGCAGCAGGATATATTAAACAAGGTAGACAAACCATGATGAAATCTGTTGCCTTAGTTAATTTTAAGTGTCGATAATGAAATCACTATGAAGTCAGATTATTTATTAATTACTAGAAGATTTTTAAATTATTGATTAAAAATAAGAAAGTTTGTATTTTATTTCAAAAAATAAATTATTGTTTAGATTGAATACAGCTTTCAAAATTACATGATGTACAATAAAATTTTAATACTGCTTTGAAGCATATGAAGATTTACATTGTGTGATTGAAAATCACCTGTAAACTTCTTCAAATACAGAATTTGAAGTAAAGAAATTCTCATGGCTAGCTTCTATGAGAATTGCCGAGAATTCTAGACATTTATTCTACATTTTTGAATCTTCAATAATATTTAATCAATATCTAGGTAAGTGATGAGCCTTCGGTGATAGGGGCCATCTGATGGTCGTTATTACTATAATGTACTACCAATTGATCTTTGCATCATCTCTGATACTCTCTAACTCTCAATTTTTAGATTTCTTGTCGGCAATTCAAGGACCAAAGGCTTCTACAACTCCTAGATTTTATAAAGATTTATTTTGCTGTAAAGTAAATATATCTTTACTCGATAAAAATTTCAATTTACTGATTTATTTCCATCGTTTAAATATATGAGTTTCTAGCTAGATCAGTATGTTTGAAACCTTTTCTCATCCCACCTTTTTCTCTAAAGGTCAGTGTGCAGAATATGCTTCTTAGATAGGTTTCTCAAAGACCAGTCAGAGAAGTGTGACGCATGCCATATTTAATGCAAATTATCATATGATAATGTAAAATGCGCATCACACACAAGTTTTAAATTAGAGTGTGTGTAAAGTCTAATAAAATGAGTCTGATCGTGACATAAACATACATTCAATAAATACAGACAGACAAAGATAGTGAGTTATTTTTCCCAATTCTCAATTTCTATTGGTTGTTGAAAATAAACCAATAAAATCCCATGAAATTTCGTGTAGTGTCATCAAAATCTCTGCTTAATTTAGTTCTACCTTTATCCACATCCTCTTCGTATCTCATCGTAACTTATCGACAGTGTTTCTGCTAAAATCCTCAGTAGAATACGCTCAGAAAATACTTGTTTGGAATTTATTCCTTACCCACTTATGATAAGTCCTATGTGAGTCATTTTATTTTCTTCATCTATTCAAAAAAGATAGTCATCTATTAGTAATAGACCTTTACCTTGATCGGTTTTGTAATTTGGTACCTTTAAAATTAACAAGAAACATGGAAATTGTTATCGTATTTATCTAGTAATACTTTTCTCAACTAAATCATAATTCATTTAGTCTACGATTCTCAAATCGTTTGTGTAAAAAAATTCATTTAGATATTTTTACTATCAATCTCTGACCCCTCATTATAGCAATCACACTTGAATGCACTTGAGTGTCGGCATTTAAAATTCATCATTTTGTTTCAAACAATTTGATAGCTCCCCCCCTTTTCACCGACTGACTTGATGTAGTAAAGGGAAAATAGTTACTTTTTATTATTAAGAACAAATTTCAATTAAAAAAGTATAAATTCGAATAACTGCATACTATGCATAGGCATAGCAAAACATTTTTCTCTGTTATGTAATTATGAGATGCAAAAAGGATTGATAAAAAGGAGCAAGCATATATTCTCTTTAGTGTATTCTATCTTTGAGTGATGGATGTTGGATATGTAATTTATTTGTAAGTAAACTTCAAAAAGGCTTTTGAATGACATTTTGGATTCTTCTTCTGCTATAAAAATAATCACCAGACAAATATAAAGATAATTTTTTTGTAAATTCTTGAATCTTGTCTTGTAACTATGATTTTCAACTTGATTTAATTAGCTTTTGAGGAAATATTTGCTTAGTTACCAGAAAAATCATCTTGATTAACACGAAGGAGATTTCATTGAATTTTATTTGATTGAATATACCTAAAAATAATCTAAAATATTCCTGTCATTTTTTAATTATTCAGAAATGTCAAACTTTATGAAATTCCTTTTACTTGTGAGAAATTTTCAGAATTTTTTGATTATTATTATGAAATAAGCAATTTTCTTTCACGACAATGCAATATTGAAAAAGATTACTTGAGTGTAGAAAAACGAATGTACATTCTTGATATGTTTTTCAGTCTTTTAACTTGACAATCATGAGAGATTTATTTTTTTCCTCCTAATTACATAAAAAATTAGGAAGTGATTTTGAATGTGAATTATTCCTCTTTCACACTAACGAGAATTTTATTAAAAATACAAGATTTGCACGATTGATTTTCTTCCATTCATCATTAGCAATAAAGAACTCAAAGTTCAGTACTCACGAGTAGTTTAAAAATAAAATTGAGCTTGTGGCATCTTTGCTACTTTTTCCTTCTTCATCCAAAAAAGTTTGAGTGACATCATGAAATATTTCGTTAGGCTATTATAATATCAAGATCTCATAATATCGATTCTGCTTGACTGATGATAAGCTAATTCCCCTTTCTATTTTTATTTCTCATAACGTACTCTTTTCCCAGGGGTGATATCTGGCCATCGATTGTTCAATAAAAATTCCTGTATTACATATACAAAATTATATAGATTATAATTAGTTGGGGAAAGGGTACTGCTGTTTGATAAAAATAATGTAAATCTATTTATTTTACCCTAAAGAATCGGATAGATCTCATTACAATTATAGAGATTTACTAAATATTAGGGCATTTCCTTTTGATTTTACCTCTTTAAGATCGCGCACCATCGTAATCCAGACATGATTTCACGAGCAACTGTGAATTAAATATTTATTCTAGGTGTTGGAAACAGGCCAAAATAATTTGTGTATGAAAATTAATTTGAACTTGCGCCAAAACTTGAACCGGGATTTTCTCGACCATCTAAAGATTTTGTGAGATATAGGAGTAATATTTGGGAACTACATGAAAAATGCCATCCTTTAGAAGAAACGTTCTGAATTAAAAGCCTTTTGTTATTGAGCAATCTAAAGCGATTCCTCGTGGTCATATTTAAAAAATGAAATTTCTTTTCTTTATTGTATTTTGGTAATTTCAAGCATCGAATTCATGTACTTTTATCTCGTTTCACAATAGAGTTGATCACATTTGTAGCATCACCTTTATGTTGCATAGATGCATTTATAAACAGAAAGCAATCATAAAGAAAATCGAATCTTGAGTTGAACAAACAAATTTCTATTGTGCCTCAGAGTATCGCTTGTCAGCATAATATAAGAAATTATATTTTTTTTGAAGAAAAGATTGCCATCACGTGATCACATACTTTATTGCCTAACTGCACACATTTTATAAGAGAGGCATTACATGATTTTTTTTCACTGACCAATTCAAAATGTTTCAAGTTTCGGAAACTTCTCCCATCAATCATTATAAATCCCATGTTTTTTTGCTACTTCAAAGTATCAATTCCTCCTCCTCAGTAAGGATGATCGAACATATTTTTTTATGTAAACATGAGATTGCTTTAATCACGTCATTGCTTCCCAATTTTTGACATTAACAAAAATTCAACGAAATGCTAAGTATTCTCTATACATAATTTTCTTTTGAATTTAATGCCAAGCTTTTCTAAACAAACAGAAAAAAACTATCAATGTCATTTTTTGGAGGAATTGAATGGCATTTATTGATTTGAGAAATCTTGCAAATTACATTGCCTTAGATAGCTGATTATAATAAATAATTATTTATGGATTCAAATTCGGAGTTTATAATATGGAAGTCAAAATAAGTAGACGAATTTCATATCATCTGCAAATTTTAATAGTTTACATTTATTTTGTTGTGGACAAGTCGCGCGAAGCATTAAAGATCCTTGCGGGACACGAGATAGGATTGCTTTTGTGTCTGTCTCAATCAAAATTTCTTCATATTTACTGCAAACATTTAAAATTTTTGAATGAGCTAATCCAAACTCTTATAAAATACAGAAAACCTTTAAATGAAAGGTTAAACATGACAAAAAACTAATTCAATTTCCCATTTCAGATAGCCAATGACTTTCGGATTAACATTGATGGAGGATAACGGTTAGTTGGATATTAACTGTCTTTTATCTTAATTCAATATGTTGAATGCACATCACCTTCTACCCCTATTTTCTCTGCTACTAGGCAATCATTAGATAATAAATAGTGATGGAATCTCTCCATTGTACGGGAAATTCCTCCGAATCCAATTTAATTTATTTCTGAATTATTTATGGAATTTTTTATACATTAAGAATTTTATTTCTGTTTTCTTTTATCTAATTACAAAAGAAATCTATTCCATCTTGTGTATTTTTTGTGGGAATCGATTTCTTCTCTCTAGTTTCTTTTTCACCAAACGAAAATTACAGTGATTTCCTTTTTGCATTTTTCCGCTACATCAAGAAAGTATTTCATTCAATTTAGTATAAAAGTTCTCTTCTCACGATAATTAAGGTTTTGTATTTCATCAAACTGAATCACTACTCTCATTAGTCTCAACAGTACTACTTGTAGTCCATTACTAGTAGTATGAACAAGTTTACCTAGCGATTATGCAAAAGTCAATCGACAGTGAGCGAGAAAGAGTAAAATCTGTGCCTAGTCTATTCTTAGTAATCAAACTCCCTAGGGTAATTTGAGTCGTAATATAATCTCCTTCCATTTTTGAGAATAATCCTTTTTGAGATGCGCTACAATGATAAAAAATTCTAGATTCAATTTGAGGAATAATTTTCCCCTTACATTGTTGTACATCTCATCAATAAGATGTATATTCATTAGATATATTAGCCTAATTCATATGAAATATGATTTATCAATTTCTTTGAAAGCTTAGTGCACACATCCCTTCTATCCTTGTCTATAACTCTAAACTATTGTATTCTAAAGGTTCCTACCTTGAGGTTACATTTGATTTATTTAATTTTAAATTAGGTTAAAAGAAGAAAAAAAATTAAATTACCCCAAAATGCAAGTTATTTGTTTTATTTATCTTTCTCTAGTATAGTGTATTTATAGACAACATCTAAACATTACCTTTTTCTTCTTTTCAAAACATAAATCATGCACTTTTGTAGCATCTCTACTGCGCTATTATCAATGCAATACTGTATTTGTGTTTTCATTATTATTTCTTAGAAAGTATACTTAAAATTCCCCATTCTCGAACCTATAATTTGTAATACAAATCTACGATTTCTAGAAGTGTATATTATTCATGAATAGCCAGTATTTCCAAATGTAGGAATATCCTGTAGTCTAAGAGAAAATAAAAACAAGTGATCACGCTTAAACGTGACTATTCAAATGTCCTTTACTTTGAAAAATCCTCTCTTTAAGGACTGTATTTTACTCAAAGGACATGGGAAAAATCATTAATTTACCGTTATATCACGACAAAGCAATTTTACAATATCAAATTTTTTGTCATATCCGAAAAAATCTTCATATCCTTACTCCATCAAATTATTTTTGCTTTGTTTAGATTCGGAAAATTTAATCTAATTTATTTTCTCCTTTTAATTAGAGAATTTTGAAAGGATGTGTTTCAGCTTTATTCCCTCAGCTCTTATTTACCAGTGGTTTTTGTTTCATATCTTCCAACAATTCTCTTCCAGCTTTGTCAGTCCCGTTATAGTTAGGTAGAGATAATTTTAATAATTATAATTAATCAGAGCAATAGAGTTATTGCTTCAACGGTACAATCTTTTGTGACATAAATCATCATTTTAAGAAAATAAAAATTTATTATCCCAGTCATCTGCAGGAATGAATTACCCTCACCAACGAGGAAATCTGATATAACTTGGACAATTTTAGTAATTCATTTTCAATGCTTCCATGTTGTTATTCTTAAACCTTGCAATTTATCAACTAAATCTATAACAACTGTGACAAGCAACTCATATCGTTTTATTGATAGGCCTTAACTAAGTTAACTAAGTTTAACTACTATTCATTGAGTTTATTATTTTCGATAATATGAATTTTAACTTGAATGACTGAAAAATTCTTATTTCTGTGAGCCTGATTATCTTTAAAAACTATCTAAAAAACGAAGGAAGCTTTTTATAAATCAGTCCCCAAATCAGAGGTCATAAATATGACAGAACTCATATTGCTTATTTATCATCAAAAGTTGAAAGTTTGTGTAACCCTCTTTTATTATCTTCTAAAGTTCCAAAAAGTAAGTTCCTACTTAGACAAAAAGAATGAATACTATTCATATGTGTATTATGTACTTCTCGTAATTGGTATTATATGCTCAACTAATCACACTCTGTAGTTTTCATATAACCAGATCACACATGTGATCTATAGATTCGATTATCATATATATTCATCGTTAAAAAACCATTTTCCTGTTACATTGTTAGCCGTAAAGAAGCAATACTAGTTGCTTTCTCATTTGAAAAACCAAACACCACCTGACTTGTTATTATTTTTCATCAACTTGTCGCAATTTTCAACTTTTCCTCAATCTACTCCGTAGTTTATGCATGATTATAATTGTTTAGAAAGGGGATTCAATAAGGTGTAAAGATGAGAATTTAAAGCTTGATACGTTTACCATTCTAGATTTGTTGTCTAGATCCTGATCTATTACCAGGGGTAACTAGAAATATATTAATAAAATTTCAGAACATACTTCTTTTTGAACATTCTTTATGCAATAATAAACTATAAGGGTAGCCTTACTAATTGGTTGCATCCTAAATTTGAAGAATTTGGGACATTTTTGAAATAAACCTTTCTGTTCAAAAGCTTGAGAATTCCCCTTCTAACGGAATATAAATCATTTAGAGACATAAAAGAGAAGCTATAGAATATCATTTGTAATTATTTGATGTACCTAATAAAATAGCCCCTCCCCAAATTATGATTTTATTTCCGATTTAATTAACATAAATGTATTCCTTTAATTGAAACTAATGAAACTTTAGTACTCTTATTTTACGAGAAGAGTGTATTTATTATTATTCCTTTCTTAGATCTAAGAGATGCATTCATCTTGTTTGATGTTAACCGGGATGGTAGGATTACGGACACAGAACTTGAAAGTGTCCTCAGCTTCCTTGGCGTTGAAGCGACAAAGGATGAGGTCAAAAGAATGATTTCCGATGCTGACCTTAATGGTGAGTATATTACATAGGCCCAAGAATAGGCAAACTTTAAATTTTGAGAATTCTGATTAATTAGTGAGGCAAATTCAAAAGAAATTATTTTTTAAAAAAATATGAAAAAATCTTGTACCTCATTTTTTTTGGAAATCTGACCTACCAGATGAAAGATTTCTAACTTGGCATATAATTCTAAGAGCAATCTACAAAAGGAAAAACTTGAACAATTTTGAATTTGAATTAGAGAAGTTGTAACAGTTTCTAGATTTAATAAAATTTAAAATTAAGATAAAAAATTCAAATTATTTTCGCGCTCAAATTTCAAAAAGCTGTATTTCCGGAACCTAAAATTATTTAGGTGCGAAAGTGATGTCATTCGAAGAATTTAAAGTTTTTGAGATCTAAAATATCTGATACAAAAGGGCATACATTTTACCTAAACGAAAACATAAATAGTCGAACCTTCTTTGAATATTGATCTGAAGTTAATACCTGAATCGATAGGCTACAGAAAGGTGGAAATTTGATTTTATAAGCTAACTACTTTCCAATAACCACTTTCCAATAATAAGTTTCAAGATGGATCGATATCAACATCTGCAAATCTATAAATTTATGGGTTACAGTCTATACCAGGGAAGATAGGTTATGTTACAATTGAACATGATATTCACTGCTTATTTTATTATGCCCTCTAATGAATTAATCTCCGGTTTATTTATCCTATCCACAGCAGTTCCATCAATGCCTTGAAACCCCCCACAGGCGTTCCTGATTTTGTAAAAAAAAGAGGGAATAAAAAACATGAATCCCGATCATGTGAAATAATACATGCATCTAATAGTCCCTAGTGTCGTTTAATGAATGTCAAAATTTTCTCTTTGACATGTTCCTCAATAATAAAATATGACAAAAATCAAAAATTAATCTTTTTTTGAGAATATAGCTTTCTAAATTAGTCTAATGTGTTCATCGTAGACTTGTCATGGGATCGTGCTGGGTAAATGAAGGTGCATAGACCTAATCAATTTCTAGTTCTTAACAATCTAACAACGTTACATTGTAACATGATAAAAATTAATTTTTTCAAGAAAAATGGTGCTTCGGTTCAGTACCATAGAGGGTCAATCTTTCCGCATTAGTTATCCAGATAGTTTTTTTTAGATTTCTTCCGTAACGAAATATATTTAAAATTCATTCCCTCGAGCTATTTCTATACATTTGTTTAGATTAATATTAAAAATAGAATTTTCTCGAGGCACTCTGAATAATCTTTGTCAATCTCACACTTTTTCCAAGTATTAATTGCTATTTTTTATAATTCCTAAATCAAAATCCCTTATACTGAAGAAAAGTCTACACAAGTTGGTAAAACATTCCCCTGAGAAAATTAATCTCTAAAAATGAAGGTAGATTCTAGATTGATATTTTCGGATTAGGATCTCCCTGTGTTCATCGGAGGGAAGAGATTTTCTTGTTCTCAAATTCTTTCCTTGAT
The DNA here is from genome assembly GCA_000715275.1 of Gyrodactylus salaris. Lineage (NCBI taxonomy): Eukaryota > Metazoa > Platyhelminthes > Monogenea > Gyrodactylidea > Gyrodactylidae > Gyrodactylus > Gyrodactylus salaris. The sequence goes on from JJOG01003409.1 coordinate 13,925, forward strand.
TAATCTCCACTGATAATAGATTATCCATAATTTCCCACTATTCAATCACAATAAAAGTCTCTCTCAATAATTCTCATTCATTGAATAGATTCTTACACTCCTGACTTCCAAGAGTCTCTAAAGGGGATTTTTCATAATTTCCCTTAAAATTAATATTTTGTCTATTATACATAAAAAAACCTGGATTTTTTTGCATAAGTGAAATAATAGACTTTACATTATATCAGAGATACAAATGAAGAACACTTTGTTTGTTCAAGGGAAATTAAAATTATTCCAAATATTGCATGTAGTTTAGAAAATAGATTTTTTTAACCACTAGCAGTTGCAAAAATCAGTTATCGTGAAATCTGTTGCATATTTTGCAAGTCTTACGTGATAAATTCAAAAAATTCTATTCTATATAAACGATTTTGCTCAGAGTCTACTTATAGACTTTAGGGATAATCTTCAAATCCTCAAGGTTTTATCAGGATAGTTTAAAAGTTAAAGCTTAATTCAACTCTATTCAAATTATATTCGCTACAAAGTGTACATAGGGAGAAACTATTTGAATAATATATTACAGAAATCAATTGACAAGGATTTCATTAGCTTAACAGTGTACACAGGAAAGAAATTTAATTATAGCAACATTTTTTTCATTTATTATTAGAATCTATATTAAGACATATACAAGAAAGGAACAGCGTGATCCCTTCAAAAAGGCAAACAATTTCCTATACAATTATTCACTAATACGTCCAGATTAACTCTTTGTAAATACTCAATAGAAAAGTAGTTTAAAAGTATACAAGCACAAAAATGTTACCGAAACTAAAAGCTGTGAAAAATTACCGAATCTAACTACCTTTTCATTCAATAGAGGAGAATGCATTTTAAATAAAAATCATTTCAAGTCTTGACCAACTTTCACTACAACAGTGCTTATCGATTCCTAGATGAAAAGATAAAAAATCAAGATGGTATCGAATTCATAAAGCCTATAGCATTTCATTTTCTAATTGAAATATATATATTCTTTATTCATAGTGTATTAAGGAGTGAGCTTTGAAAGAACAAAAGAATTCCATAGTGCGTGACATTCCCTCACCAGCCCTTGGAAGATATTGAGACGTGAATTTGGAAAATACTCTATCCAAATCAATTTTCATGGTAGACTTATTGTTTAGAGTTTCCATTTGAATAGTTTTTCCAAAGTAAAAATTGATTCTCTTTCAACTGTACAGATAAAAATACAATTTTTCAAACTACGGAATTGCAATTTAAAAATAAGTTTTGATAAATTTCGAAACTGCGTTAGCTATTCAGCTGTTTTTAGGACAAACAAATTTTTAAATACATTAAGATAATAAAATCATTTTTGTTTCTGGGGGTTGACTTGGGTTTTCATGGCCGATTTTTTCTCATAACTTAAATATGGCCCATTATTTTTTTAGAAGTAGAATATTGCAGATTTTAAATATGAACTTATTATTAAATCCCGTATTTTAGATCCTTATAACTAGGGCGACCAGAAATATGCACAGGGATTTTTTAAATATGCAATTCTTTCTAAAATAATATGCAAAAATATGTATTATCAACAAATTTAACGAATTTATTACAGATTTTACAGCTGAGAAGGCTCTCAATTAATTGTAACTCGTCAGGATAAATTCTAACGTACTTTGACATACTTCAATAAATACGGTTTTTTAAGATTGCTCTTCTTTATATATGCATCATTTAGGGGCTATTCTTTAAAACGAATTATCGTTTGGAAATAGTTATAGATTTTTATTAAAGACAATAATGACATTTATGTGTTTTAACATCTACTCTTTAAGAATATCAAATAATAAAAAATATGCATTTGGTCGCCCTACTTATAACACATTTCCCAAGGATTAAGAAAATTAAACAATACTGTGCGCCAAAAAAATAATTTGATTCAATTGATGAATTAAAACAAAAATTTCATTTTCTCGGTTATCATTTACATCTCAATAATATCAAAAAATAATTATTTATTGATAATCAAAAATTAGAGATAGACTCTATTATAT
>JJOG01003410.1:0-27429 GCA_000715275.1 Gyrodactylus salaris
GTCTAACAGACGATAGATTATAGTGCTATATATTTTTAAATATACTTCTTTCAAATCAAAAAATAATAATAATAATATTCTAACTTTTCAGCTTCATACCACAATTATTTCAGCGCGACTCCAAGGGAAACCGCCAAATTCAAAAATAAAGAATGTAGTGGTGAGCTCTTTCATAATTTTACTAGGAATTTTAGTACTTTTTTAGTACTAGTAAAAAGTAAAATGAAATTTTTCAATACTATGGAAAACGTGCGACGTTGGACCAACTTTTTTAACTGAAATTTGGATTTATTTCGTAGATATTAATTCACATCTTGATGGTTTTCTTGGGTAGCTTTTTGGCCTTTTTCTTGCTCGCCAGACTCATTTTCATCCTGAGGGAATTGCGAACTTTTTGGGCCTTGATCTTGAGAAGGTTATTCCTCTTCTTGACAACTTCAATTTCGTTCATCTTCCGACTGTGAAATCGTGAGACTAATATACGCTCGGTCTGGAAGCGCCCTAGGCTGTTGGCTTCAGCCCATTCCTTCACTCTCTTCTTGTATTCTTCCAGGTTGGCCTTGGCCAAGTGTTCGTATTTGGTTTTCTCTGAACTATTTAGGTTGTTCCATTCTTGTGATAGGGTCTTCATTCTCTTTTGAGATTCGAGGAGAGTTTTTGGCTTCTCATCTGCAAAGCGTTTGGAGAGGTATGTTGCATAAGCACTGCAAGATGTCTTTTTAGGGAATCCGTGTCGGCAGGCAAACTGAAGGAAAATAGAGACTAGATTCTTCTGCTACTCAAAAAAAGAGTCAAAGCTATAAAACGCCTTGAGAAGACTTAATAATGTGTTTTTGGCCTATATTTTTATGTGTAGCTTAACTAATTGAGATATACTAACTAGATACGTTGAGGTAAAAGTGTTTAACTTGGTCAACCAAAAGTTATATATTCCAATGCAATATTATTGCATATTGAACATTTTTAATGTCGTATTTTCACGAATCTTTGAATTGGAAAATTTGAAGATTCTTTAGTTTCCTCCCCTCATTGAAATCTTCAAATTTTCCAATTCAAAGATTCTTTAGTAAAGATGATCTAAAACAATAATCTTTTCTAATTATAGATAAAAAATAGTTACTACAAAAATGGGTCAGAGTTGTGTACTCTAAATTATTTGTCTTGGTTTGTGTATCAATATTATTAATACTTCGATTGTTTTAGTTAGGCCTCTTTCAATTGAGTCTTTTAATCATTTGTGAGATGAAAAAGGCACAAAATTATGCTCTCGGTTTCAAAGATAAGTTTTCAGATAAGAAAACATCATCAGTAGAAAGAAGTTTCTCTCGTTTGAAATACAACTTTCTCAACGATAGAAAATATTTCGAAGAAGAAAATATTTAAAAATTATATAATGATTGTAAATTCTGGTATAGAGCTTTGATTTTTTCTGTAATTTGAATAATTTCATATTCTGATAATTATTTTTCTTCGAAAAAGGTTAAATTAATGCATTTATTTTCAAAGAGAAAAGTTATATTTCTGGCTTCTCTAGTCATCATTACATTACTGTATATACTAGACTGTCTTACACTCAACAAACTTTGACCACAACAAATATACTACTTAAAAGTACTACCTTCTATTCAAAAAAATGAAGTTAATTTTGAAAAACGAGGGTTTATTTTATTTAATCACAATTTTGCTGTTTTTATTTATAACAATTCAATTTACATCCAAAATAAGTAAGTCAAGATACATTTTAACTAGAACACGTAATGTTTTACATACATTCATGCAATTTGAGTAAATTAACCCTTCAGATAAGTAAAAATGAACTTTGAGAACGATGAAGATATTGAAGATTGAGCCTAAGACTCTGCAAATTCTTTAGAACTTTAATGTAAGCTGATACAGTTAGATTCAAATAGATATAATTAATTTTTGACTAACCAATTTCAACTTTCTATTCAATTTCGAATCTATGGGTTGGCTTATCTTCTTTAAACCTGGATCTGGAAGCATTTTAAGGTCATTCTTTTCTTGAATTGACATGTTTCTATAGATTTCTCCAATCTTTTTCATGACCATTGTTGACTTGAGGGAGGGATCTTCTTTTTTCAACTCTGGGAATTTATAATGAACAAATTTTTGATAAGGATTTATTTCATTAGATCGTTGAGTTGTGAAACTGCATCTAAAGACTCCTAATATAGATCGAAGAAAGCTAAAGATTAGAGAACTTGGAACAAACATTGACGGAAACATATCACTGATGCCTAGTCCAAATGAAATTCAAAATTAATAATAATTTGAATCCAATAAAATAAATAATTGAAATAAAGGCGTTGTTTCTGTTTATTCAAGTAACAAATTTGATTTTCACGTGTGGATCTTTGCAATATTAATGACTCAAAACGACATTAAACATCACAAACCCTATGATAAAGAGGCCATACCCCTCAAAAAGTCAGAAAAGAAACGTGAAAAGCGTCAAAAGCAAGACCACGGTCAAGAAATCCTCGAAATTATTAAAATTTGGGAACAATTCCGTCGTCATGATACAGACCAGGAGAAACGCTACCTTCTTATTGACAAGTGCCTCAAGCTGACAAAGGCTTTCTTCCACGAGTTATGCATGGCCCGTGACACTGCCCATCTGGTTCAATCAATGCTTCAATTCGGAACAGAGAAGCAGCAATGGGAAATATTCAATCTTCTCAAATCCCACATTCCAACCCTGTGTCTTGGTAGATATTCCTGTCATGTAGTCATGAAACTCCTTAGGACCTGTGGAAAGTCTCATATTGATAAAATTATCGAGTCTATTGCACCAAGAATGGAAAAGTTTCTCACTCACAAAACAGGTTCTACAATCCTCGAGGCCCTGTACAATGAGTTTAGTAATGCCAAGAGTAGAAAGATGATCCTCAAGAAGATTTACTCTTCCTTCTACGCCTTTGACTTTGACAACACTTCGTTGTGTTCTCTTAAGGACCTGATTAAGTTGAATGAAAAGAATAAGAAAATTATCCTCGAAAAGATTTGCGAATTTCTTCAGAAATGTGCCGAAAAGTGAGTTCACACTTTTTTATTGTTTAAAGCCTATTTAACAGAATATTTTCTAAAATCCACCTCAAATTATAAATACTGACCATTCTTTCTCCACAGAGGTTTTCTACAGAACACTCTAACTCAGCAGATCTTCTATGAATATCTGCACGAAGAAATTCCCTATATTGAAAACAGATCTGAAGATTTGGAGCAGGGCCAAATTCCCGATCGGCTCTCATCTCTCATTTCAACAATCGTAGAGAATCAACAGCTGATTCCAATGCTGAATACCTCTCAAGGAGTAAAAATTGGAATTTACCTCTTGACATGCTCCCCAGTCAAGGTACGAAGGTCGATTATAAAACTTCTCAAAACCTTTGTTGTCGGCACAGCCTGCCATGAAAAGGGCTACCTGTTCATCATTTCCATTCTCGATTGCGTTGATGATATTGTTCTGTTGAAGAAGGTTATTATCTCAGTGAGTTTCTTGATAGCCCATTTATTTATTCAGGTTTGTAGATTGCAATCCTTCAATTTTTTCATTAGATAACTCTTACAAAAATAATTGAACCGATCTGATATTTTTCCTTCCAAATCCTTTGGTTATCTTGAAAATCTTTCATTAAAGTAAAAAACCAGAAGCGTGAATGTGTGTGCACAAACTATTTCATGTCCATAAAATAAGTTTATCAGCTTAACTCTTCTGAATGCTCGGATAAATTTGCTTTAATTGTGAAAAACCTTAGATAAAATCTTTCACTTCAAATTAAGAAAATCGCTATAATATCAACTAGTATACTATAATAAAATCTATCGATAAAATAGATTGAGAAAAATAAACTCCAACATCTTTTACTAGGAGTTGCTGGAAGACATGGAATCACTGATAGTCCATCCGAATGGGCGCAAGGTTCTGTTATATTGCCTAACGGGTCGTGATACAAAGCATCTCTCTAAGCAGCTAATTGATAGCGTCATCAGTGTAGCTGACTACTCACCATTTACCAAGAAAGGCTTGTCCGAGAGAATTCTCGAACTCCGCTCGGCCTCAATCGGCCTAGTGCCCAAACTTCTTGATTCTATCGCAAACGATATTGAATCTGTCTATGTGGGTGACCGAGTGGAGAACTTGGACCCTATTAGAGATCGAGGGCGTCAAATTCTTCTCATGGAGATTATCAGAAGAACGTGAGTGTTTTATATACATTTTTTCATAGTTGTTTATTAAAATGTTATTTCTTGTTAGGTCTGAGAAGGAACTTTCTTATGAATACTGCCAGCAAACCTATAAAAGAGTTAGAGCCAACATTGAGGAAACTAAAAAGAGTGAAATAATCAAACCTGCAGAGATGGAGATCATTGCGTCCAAGAGGAAGGAGGCCGTAAAGGCCTTTGTGGATTGCCTTCTAACCATTGAGTATCTGCCAACCAGTTACGATCGTATTCAAGAGGGAGATCATGAAGTTCTCAACAAGATTCGCAAGCGCCGCGCAATGGCAGTTGCAGAAGAAGAACTGGCCAAGAAAAAACACATAGTGAGAACATTTCTCAATGGTAGTAAATTGAATTCATTGAAGAAATCATTCTCTTTTTACAACCGATAACTAATGAACTTAACTTTAAAGAAAGTGGAACCATTCACGAATATGAATTCGAAAAAGTTTGAAGAAGACGGCCTCGAGCCAATGGAAGTTGACAGTGGCAAAGATAAAAAGGATAAGAAATTGATTGGTAACAAATTAACCAAGGAGGAAGAAGGCATTATGGAGTTGGCTTGGATCGAACGCCCAGAAGCCAACGTGGTCATGAAAGGCCTCATTGCCTGGGCCAAAACACAAGGCGATTGTAAGTTGTACCAAATATTTATTATTCCATCAGATAAATATTTTCTTCAGATCTCCTCTTCGATGAAATCATTGCCAACGTACCTCACAAGAGAATCCAATCATGGGCGCAGAATAACAGGACTTGCTTCCTTTTAGTCAAGTAATTTTAAGCCACATTTCCATCTCCGAACTTTAAAACAATTCTCATTTTAGTCTCGTGGAAACCGGTTATAGGCCAATGATCAGTTTCATTAAAAAGGCCATCAATACCAAGGAATTGGCCATGGGATCTCTGCCGGGTCAAGAGATTCTTTTGAAGAAACTCGATGGAATTAAAGCCTAGTCATTTAACTTGTGAAAATACCGCTTTTTTGAAATATATATTCTTTACATTTTAATCTAGTCTATCTCTTTATTTTCTCCAGTTTCTAGTCTTGTCCTTTTAGGCGAGTCAATACTTCCATCAGTCTGAAATAGTCATGCTTTTTCCCATACAAAGGGCTCCTAATTTTCATAATTTAAACAATAAAAGATGTTTATTTTTCAAGAAAAATTAAATAAATAGGAACTCTTCTCTCTGAATACGTATTGTGAAAATTCCAGAAATACCGTAAAGACGGGCACCGAGTTGAGGCTGTCACAGGAACTCTTGGCATTATCTCCTTTCCGAATCAGTTCACGGAGGAACAAAAAGGCTGTCGGCAGGTGAATATTTTCTTGGCCATCTTCGGAATCATTCTCTTCGTTCCTTCGCAGACCCCTTGATATTCTAGATATGCAGTTTGATTGGGTCGTACAGGAGCTGCAGGAACTCCTCCTCCCTCGCCTTGGGAAGCAACAGGCATCTAGCATGTTCAATATGACCAAAAATATCGCTGCAATGAACACGTATTTCTTCATTATTATGTAACTACATTATGTAAACGATTCTCTATAAACTTGTTTCGGTTCTCACGAACTCAGAGTAAACTTTCAAAGAGCATTATTTGTAATTTTTAATCACTTAATAAGGATGTAATTAAGGTGGTTTCATTGAGTTGGAAAATACTACTACAAAGACTACTACTATTCAATGAATAGCATTCATGATTGTGTTCACGTGTGTAAGAAAAAACAATTCTCCTGCTTTTGAAATGTTCAAATTGAATTCTGCGAAGTTATCTGACCGTACGAACTCTTGACAAAAGTTTGTATCTACGTTAATAAGATTTGCTAATCGAATTCCACCTAACATTTAATGCTCAATTATTGGATAAAAATGCATATTTTACAATCTCCCGATAAGTTTTGTATTAGCCGAAATTCTAAAGAGAATATGCCACCTCAAAAAGAACTCGAAAATACCTTCATTTTTGTAAAACCTCATCAACTGTTACAACAAAAGGCTTATGTAAGAATAATTTGCGTACAACTAGTCTAAAGGTCTCTTATGCGATCTATCAACCCTTGTACTATATAACGTGTTGAGTCAAGGTTACACGACAGATTTCTTCAACCAAGGGAGCAGCAAAATGAAAATAACTCAGCTCATCTTTCTATTCGCTCTCGTAATCAGTCTTGTGCATGGAAATCCTATGCAAGGGGGCCGGGGAAATCCCCTTCAGGTCGCACAAGGAATGCCGGGTCCTGGGATACCCGGGATGGGCGGCAACTTTGGCCTAATCGATGAGTCCAGCTTCAGGATGCTGGGTGGGGTCCTGCAGGACATCTCTGAGGGTCGCAGGTTCCGCAAGCCAACGCAATACGCTCAGTCGATGTTCTATGGCTGGGAGCAGAGCGGCAACTTTCTCGGCATGGCCTGCCCTCATTTGATTTATGAGAATTTAGATCGGGTTTTCTTGATTCCGACATTTATCACGTCTTGATCTCTTCTTTGCAAAGTAGTTCTTGAATTATATGTGAAATCTCCAAATTTTATTTTAACCAATAAAAAATTACTAATTCTACTACTCACAAGTAGAAATGTGGTATTAACTAAATAAACTGTATTATAAATAAATCTTGTTATGAGGGCATTTTGACTTTTAACAACCAAGTAAACTCTGGGTATGTATCTTTTCTATTAGTATTTTCTTTCAAAGTATTCCCCTTTATCAGTTTTATTCTGGAACAATTTTCATGAGCTACGAAGAAAAAATATAGATTTTTGATTATTTTTCAAATTATTGCTTAATCTCTCACACAAGGAGAGAATCAGATGTTGAAATACTTTATAATACTTCTTCTACTAAATATTTACATCTGCTTGAGCAAGGAGAAATTGGAGTGCTACGATTGTGTAGATTGTAAGAAGGAAAAGTTCTTCAATGAGTTCATTCAAACAAAAAGAGGCTGTAAATTTTGCTTGGTATGTCTTTTGATGAAAATTTTAATGAATCAACATTTTATTATTATCTCTATTCTATTATCTTTACTAAAGAATCTACATTTCTTTTACTACACGTTATCGCCGTTAGCTCTTGGATATTCCACAGACTCTGGCTTAAAATTAGCCGATTTTTAGTTACAAACATTTCGAGTGAAGGAAAATAATAATTGCATAACTAAAAAAGGCTATCTATTTTTGTTGAAACTAGATCTGTTACTTATTTGTTGAATTAAATAAATTGTCCTTATTTTCAACAAGAAGAAGGATCCATAATATTTGCCCATCCAATTACACTTACGTCAAACGTTAAATTTGATACATGATACTACTTTCAAGTAGCTTATACGAATTAAAAACAAATTATATGTTTTCTCTAGTTGTGCTAATCCAATTAGCTCTTGTAGCTGATCTTTAATCTTTTAAAGCTTGTCATAGTAAAATCAAAAGAGCAACACGTCTATCATAGATCCTGTGCTGATTTCTGCATATCGGATGAATCTAAAACAGAGGCAAGTGGTACTGGTATTACCTCGCATTGCTGCCGAAGTATGCTGTGTAACGGGCCAGATAAGGAGAGCCGTTTCATCGAACGTCAGAATAAACCCTAAGTTTTCATAAAAATAAAAATCCCCATTCGGTTCGTTTATTTTAAAATTTTTATTCAAATTACTTTTTTATTGACTAATTCGCAACCGTTGACGCTATTCACTTTTGTTGATCCCTAATTAAACAGAGACTAGTTTGAAATGCAATTTTACGAAATCCTGCAAGGAACTAAATTCAAGAGAATACATCGATAAGAACGGTCCCACTGGAGGCCCAAACCCCGGCAAATCAGCAGACGCCCACAACTCCCCTGGGTAGACAGGCCCTGATCTGTATCTAGTTCTGGATCGCTCTTGATCTTCGAGTATCCCAAGAAGGACTCTAAGTCCCTCATTTATTCTAGCCATCGCTGAAGGCGGAAAGTTGCCCGCTTTCCAGGGTCCCGCCATTGGTATCGGAGCGTTGTTGGTAGGCGCGGGAGCTGGCGTGGGAACTGTTGGTGCTGGCGTTGGCTTTGGGACTGGCGCTCTGGGTTGGCCGCCTGGTTGCCCTCCTCCTGCCGGCGGTTGGACTCTTCCATAGACCTCGGGTAGGACTATTGTCGTTGATAGGAATATAAGGAGAAAGAATTTCATCTTGCTATCAACAATATTCTCTGGATTACAAAGTAAATAACTAACACTTTGACCTACATTGTTATTATAGCATGTTTATATGGTAGGTCGTGAACTTTAATAACCCTATTGAGCATGAAAATTGAGAATGTATTTATGCAGAGAAGAAATTAATCATTTTGCACTTGTCAATTTCCAAAAGTACTTTTAAGGATAATTTATTTCTTGCAAATAAATCTTTGAATATTTCAAATTAACCTTTCATCGGAAAACTGAATGCGGTTTTTAAACTTTATATTTCTGATGTGGTCTTGAGGAAAATATGATAAATCTTTTTAAAAGGCTCGATGAAAATTCTCGGTCCCGTCTAAAGGAACGGAGCTAGAGATTGTTTAATGAGGAACTTGGCGGGATTCACATTGAAGTTATACTCGATCCTGTTGACCATGAAAATGTTGACGCGGTCAGCAAAGTCAGCCGCTGTACCATCGGGAAGGACAGGGTCCCAACTCAACACTCCCGAGGCTGCATTCAAGGAGCCGTCGTGTGGAAGATGCGTGCGACCCTCCACGAAATCAGCTACGCAGCCCCTGAGCATCTGGAAGGCTGCCTGAGGAATCGGTTCACCAGGCTTCGACGGCTGCACTGATGATGTATAGCCCTGAGCGTAGGCCCCACGACCGGTTCCTCCTCGAGGTCTAGAGCTATCGGCAATACCTGAGGAAAAGTTGTTTATGAACGGCTGCCCGTTAAAATCCCAATCATTGCCCATTATTAGCGTAGGTAATATGTTCACAATTGTCCATATTATTATTCTAAGCATTTGTAACTAACATTAAAAAATTAATTTTCACAGTTTTCTATATTACTATGTGTAGAAACCTTTAAAAATGACATTTTAAGAATTTTATTAATTTTCAACTTCTTCACTACGCACATCGCAGTGAAGATTCATATAATAGCACAATTTGAGAGGGTTAAAATGTTATTTTTTTGTGAAAAATCTTGAAAATAACTCTATTGTCTTCAAAATAACATTGGCCAGAGTTTTGTCATTGACTCGTTTTGATTTTTCTCGTGATCCAACTACGAACATCACATGGACTGTGTTAAGGAGGTCCTTACTAGCCAAGAGTGTAGAAAAAGTGTATGATTATCTGCGTCGAACTGAAGCTAATCTTTTTTGTCTTGTTGTGAATTCTTCAAGAGTCAGTTTTTAAAACACTATACTATAGAAAATTCGTTAATAGAAACTATTACTAGTGCCTTAAAAGGGAGCAAATACAGAGAGAAATAATAACGTTATGCAAGGACCTCCGCCATCAGCTAGCACCCAGCCCTTAGAGTCATACTCTGGGGCATTCAAGATGCTTACTAGCACAGTTAGAGATATTTTGGAAGGAAAGAATCGCAAGCCAACGGCCGACCCAGGTCTCGGGGATCCGTATCTCGGCTGGTCTCGTGGTAGCGGCTTCATGGCCGAATAGGCCAATTTTCTTCTCTTGTCCAATTTACTTCATATTTTATGTTCACTTGAATACAATAAAGATTTAAAGATTAATAGAAAAGATATAATTTTTGCAAATATTATTATTTTTATGTAAAAAGATATTGAAAAAAGACAACGGTTTTCATTTCATGTTGAGAGCGATCGAGTTGTGTAGTATTTTGAACTCGTTCTCTAACGGTCTAGGGTCCTTGATATCTTGCGATTTATCAACAGCCTTAATCGGTAAGGTGTGGAGTAGTGAATTCTTTGGCCTAGTAGTCTCTTTTATCACTGATTGTAACACACTGAATGCTGTGCCCGTTAGGTCGTCTGCAATTTTTCCAATACTTGTTTGCTCTTGTGGCTCCTTGGCAAGAGGTTCTGTCTGCGGCTTCTTCTCGGCTTGTTCAACTGTGCTGTCCTTTTTCCTTCCAAAAAAGAATGACGATTTTCTCTAGAGAAATTAAAAGTTAACCAACCCCTTGTGGCATCTTCTAGCAAGGCTCTACTGTGAGAGACTGTTAATTTTAAAGATGTGTGAACTTGACTTTTGATAACAGGTTGATATTATGATAAAACTCTGGTTTATTGACTTTTGACAATAGCGTAGTTGAAAAAGTAACCAAGAATAAATAAAATCGTGTGAAATTTAAGTAGTTAGAAAAATGTATAATTTTTTTAATATTTTTGGGATCCCTATTCGCAAAAAGTCTGAATACACTCATTAAAAGACTATTTTCTCTGAGAGCATGAACAAAACTCAAATAGAATACGAAAAGATAATTGTCAGTGATTTTCTACTTCTTCAGCAAAGAACAATAGTAGATAATTGATCCAATTGAGAATTGTATAGCGCAAAAAAATATAGAGTCTGTTTCTATGTCAAGAAAAGCATAGTCTCTACATTTTTTGACACGAATGTGCATTTTCATAGAGTCTGTTTAGCGGTGACAGTGAGATAAACCTTTTGTCGCAAACAATTCAATTAATCAGAAAGTGTGTTGGCCATTATTTTTTTTTCAACAAAAGTTTTTCGAGTAAAAATTTTTTCTCAATTTTCTCAACTCACATTTGGAATAGAAACACGTTCGTGTTTGGGAGGAATATATTTCTCTTCTTGGAATTCTTTTGTTCATCCTGTTGGCTGAAGATTTGAAGAAACTAACGCACCCACGGAATATTACTGATAGATTACTTTGCCAAGGAAATAATGTTGAAAAATGATTAAAATATTAATTTGGACTTTAATTATTGCAACAACTCAAGGAATATTTCGATCAAGCGCTTTGAATAAGCCCGCTTCATCGCCATCTGATAATGCCCTGAGTAACCATCGTACACCGGGAAGTTCGACGAGTAATCATACTCCAAACAAGAGGAGCCTATCGAGCAACAAACGAGGAAGCTGGGTAGCGGAAGTAACAGCTGGAAGAAATATGCTCGCCAAGGCTACAGCGTCCGCGACCAAGTTCTCTAACAATAATACCCCTTCTAGCCCGACCACACAAGCCGCCAACAGTTCGGGAAATGGTCAAGCCAGCCAGGCAGCACCACCTCCCCCGCCACCATTGCCGCCAACCAATAGCGCGACAATTCCCGTTGTATCAGTTCCCTCTAACACGAACCCTCATCAGCCACCACCAAGCTATCAAATACCTGTACAACAACAACAACCTGCAAATGCCGTTAAAGAGAGCGGTATTCAGCAAATGGCAATTGGTAACGAACAACAAAACCAGGCACCAGCCTATCACCCACAACATGCTGATGGGAGCCAGCAAGCCAATTTTCTGCACTCAAACTTTAACAACAACAATCTGAGCGTTGATCAGCAAAAGAGTCAACAGATGCAGCAACAATTCAACCAGTTGCCACATCAGGCCACTCCGCAGATGCAAATTCCCATGATGACGCCCCAACAGCAGATCTATACGCCACAACAGCAACAACAGAGTTTCCCACAGAACCTCCAACAACTCCCACCACCATCGACAAGCATGATACCAAATATGCCTCAGAATATGCTCGGCAATCTGCAGACACCCCAACAACAAATGCATCCCAGTCAACAAATGCTCAGTCTCCAGAATCAACTCATTCAAAGTTCTAATCCGCAGAACGTGCAGCAACAAGGGCAGGCTATCGGACATCAGCAGAACCATCAGATGATGCCGAATAATTCTATAAACCAAACTCCGAACCAACTCCTACCAAACGGCCAAGTAATGTACACGCAGTCGGATATCGGACAATCCTATCCACAAACTCCGTCAGGATTTTATGCCCTTGGCGGTCCAGGGTCGGAGAAGTGGACTCAAACAGCTGCTGGATGCCAACATGGGCCATCACAATCGTGTACTAATTGTGGGTTTACAGACTTTAATTCGCCGCAAGGAAGCAACCAGCCCTCTCAGCAACAACACCAACAACAACAACAAAATTTTCAACAACAACCTCAAATCCAAACTCCTGGCATCTATCCGCAACAACAGCAGTTGTCGATGAGCTCAAATCAAGGTCAAAATTCCCCGCAAAACTTTCAGCAAACACCGATGGTGCAACCAATGTATGTGCCACAACAGAGCCAACAACCAATGCATCATCCGCAGGCTCAAATGATGAACCCGTCGATGCAACAAGGCCTTCAGCATATGGGCGGTGGCGGTATGATGGGTGGCAACATGGTAAACGGGCATAGAATAATGAACTTCAACGGAGCACCACAAGAGAAGGTCCCCGGCGAAGCTTTGAGACTACTACAAGGAGCTGTTAGCTTCAGCTTTTCAAAGAGACAAGGAAACGACTACGGCTTCCTCCCAGGGGAACCACTATGGTCGAGAGTCGAAGGGTCCTCAGATCTACTCCCATCGGGACCCTCAACTTCATCTTCGCCTCCAACGAATACAAACACAAACTCTGGCAGTAACAACCAGCCATCGAATCAGAACCAAGGACCGAGAAACTTTAACAACTACAACTGCCTACGCTTAGAGTTTGACAACCAAGAAATTCTCGGAAACATCCTTGCTCAGGATGTCTCAATGTACTTGAAAGGGCTCGATAAATGGTCGTATCATGTACCGAGAAGATTACTAAATTGGAACCTTCTTGTAGCAAGAGTGATGAAGCAAGTTGAGAGATTTTCCAACTTTATCTCTTCTACTAATCAAGATGAATGGTGGCTAGAATTGCTCAACAACTCTACTTGGGAGGGAAAAAATGCGAAAAAGAAGAGCAATTAAGATTTAAAGCAAATTTTCCACTCAAATATATTCTCTTTTGCTTAAAAGATGAATCTAAAACTATTTTTAATCAATCTATTCAAAGAAAAAAAATGTCTCTATGTTCTTAAAGTTTCAATTATTATTCACAAAAGATTTTATAGATCAGAAAAAGGTTGGAAAAATTCACCTTTTTTTGGATCAATTATTTTCCAACTTGTTTATAATATTAATAAATTTAAAAAACGGATAGCAATTATTTTTATATCAAAGTTTTAATAATAAATCACATTACATGAAGATCTTGTTCTCTCTTAGAGTTTCCTCGATATTTAAGCTTCTTGAAATTAGAAGAATTTTCCGAATCTATTAAAAATCATTTACTCTTTCAGCGTGTTTGCATTCTCTCATGATCGTACAATTGAAAATGAACTCTCTTTGTATTATACAAAAATTGCTTCATAGAAATTTTATTTCAACTCATGTCAGAATATGACTCTATAGCAGTAGACTCGCTTGATGACCTCTTCCAGCAGGTTGAATCGATAAATTCAATCAAGGAATTCGAAGATATAACTCCGCCACCAGGGAGTTTCCTAACAAAGTATAACTCGACCGTTATCGATATTGAGAACGAAATAGAATTAGCTGGGAATTCCTATGAGAACAGAGAGATAAAGAGGAAGGTGCAACCCCTCAACTTTCTCCTACCGTCGAAGCTACTCAAAAAGGTCGCTAGCATTCGGAGCAAGACAACGGTCACTGAGCAGGCGCTAACTGAGCAGGAGAAGATTTCCTCGGCTTGGGGCTCTAATTGGAGTAATCTACCGTCGGTGCGAAATCAAATAAAGACCAATCACGTCGACTCAGGGGATCAAAAACCGACTGAGACTGCGTTGAATCTCCTTAGAAATGAAATGTTCCTCAGATCTTCAAATGGCCATTCCTTCAACAACTATCCGGCTAGAAATGAAGTTTTGTGGATGCCGTATTCATCAACTATTCGTAATAATAACTACATGACGTACTCTACTAGAAATCAAAATTCTGACTATTTCTTGGATAGATTTTAAAACCCCTATATTATGGGTGCCTCAGAGTTTCTTAATAATAAATTTTTTTAATATTTTCATAAATACAAAAGAAGGTTTATCTCTTAATTTGGATTGAATTAAAGTTAACCTTGTATCTAGACAGATGCGATCTTTACTATTCATACATTGAAGAGTCCTTTTTAGTTGGCACATTGAGTAAATCTCGTCTCATGTGTATTTTACTATATATTTTCATATAGTCTTGATGAATGAGCAAAGTTCTCTAATTTATCAATAAGAAATGATAAGTTATTTATTAAGATTTGGTCAAATATTGCTCATCCTACACTCGATTTTCTTACAGTTGTCTTTAGTAAACGGAAGCTTCAATCCCAGGAAATATTTCAGTCGCAAGAGGTTCACAACTGAAAAGCCCAAGTCGACGATCCTCACTGGCCCTAGATCGCACTCTTCAACAAGGACTCCTCAGTCAAGTCTCAGTCATAATAAGAAGAAGGATTTCTCCTTAAGCAGTTCGAATTTATCTAGATCAAATACCATCCATGAGCCGAGACGTGAACCTCAGTATGTTAGAGTGACAGAACGGAAAAAAGAAACCACAGATAGAGAAACAGATACTCTTCAGTCAGCTCTGCAGTTCCTCGAGTCGACTCTGAAGGATGACCAGAAAAAGGTAATCAAGAACCAACTCCCGGACAATTACCTCTGGGAACCGTCAATGAGAAGGGCCTCATTCTTTGACAATATTCGTCTTTCAACTATATTTTGATTATTTCGATTTTATTTCTTTTATAAATAAAATACTCATTGAACACATTTCACGTTTGAATTTCGTAATATTTCATAAGCAGCATATTTGATAACTTAAACAAGAGAATTGCTTTTATTTTGCAAAGATTCGAAATTTGGAAAGAAATCAATATTAGTGTTGATAAATCTTTATTTTTCTCAATTTCTGAGCACAGCTGACAATTTGAAAAGACTATTGGCAATAGTTTCTGTGTTGTTTTGTGAAACCTTTGGCTTTATATTAGCCCCGATATTGGTATCAGCTGGGTCTAGAAAGCCAGTCATTTTACCCTCATTCCTCTTCCTCATGGCATCTTTAACGATTCCATTGAGCATGTTGAGACTTTTCGTGTTGATCGTACTCTGACTGCCTTCATCAACCTCTTCGCTAATATGATGAGGGTTGTTATTCGTTGATTTAGATGTATTTCGCTTTTGCCCAATCATTTGTTCAACAAGTTTAAAGATTCTCTTCTCTCAGACTCTTTAGATTTTATGTTTTCATCTGGTTTTATTACTCAATAAAATACATTAAATGATATTTTTCTCATGTACTGTATGCTAAAGCTAGTTTGTGTACTCGCGAGAGAAACATGAAATATCACCAAGTTCTTATTTGCCTCAAAAAATATTGATTCACATCAGAACTAGGTTAACGAACGTTTGTACCTTTTGACTTTTGATGATTGAAAAAAAAATCAATTTAAAATGTAGTGAAAAAAAAACATTTTTTTTAGATTACCAGGAAATTTGAATTTTTTGCAAGCTAAAGTCAATCGATGGCTGTTACTACCAGTCTAGGTGTTTTCTTGCCCTGATCATATTCCCATTCTTTTAGAGAGAAGATTAAAGAGGTTTCATAACACATCAAGTTGTTAGAATCTCAAAGCAAAGCAATAAAGTTGTAATTTAAAGCAAGGCATCGATTTGTTTCATGAATACAAAGAAATGTCTAGATAAGTTCATATGATATGCTTCAGAACAGTGCTTATGATTCTCTCCGAAAGATATATCAGATCATGTAGAATCTGAACAAAATAATTCATTCTACCAAAGAATAATGGAATATTTGCGAAAAGTGGATTATTCTGCTTTTGCGTGAAATAATTCAAGCGTAGAGAGAAATCTTTAATTAAAAATATCTAGTCTCAGAAAATGAATTTTTTTTTCTCTAAAAAGAAAAGCAAATATGGATTCAATATGGCAGGAAGGAATAAGTTTCCCTAAAAATCTATTTAAAACGACTGCTTTTATCAATTCTTCACTATGAGGAACTAAGTCTTTATGGGATAAAATATTTTTAAATCAATATTTGAGATGGATTCAAATCACACGCAAAGATTAAAACTGAGATAAATGGTTAAATAATTCTGGTTCTGCCTTTTGTTTAAATTTACCAATAGATTTTCTTATCTATTGATTCACTTTGAATATTTTATATGATTTTATCAGTAAATCCCAAATATAATCCATGTTTATAGTATAATATGGTCAAGTCTTTAGTTTAAGTTCAATAATTTGTATTTCTAACCAAGATAAAATAATAATAATTAATTTGTCGAATTTAATTATCTGAATGTTTTTTCTTATTTCCAGAATCTCTTGGTTCATTTGGCAGAAACAAGAGAGGGACCATACCAAGTATGCATCCTATGGAAATTCCGATAACACGACCCTAATAAAAGATTAATTGAGAAAACTCCAACTTACAAGGGCGATAGCGACGCTTGAAGGCTTACGATGCATCTGTTCGATTGTCAAGGGTGGACCTCGTATTCCAAAATGATTCACCAATCTCTCTACGCGACTTGCAAGACTAAAACTTTATAAAATAAAGAATTTACGATAAACCGGCAACATCGGAAACTAAATTGCCAAAACCAGCAGCTAAAGGATTAAACAAAGATCAACCTACAAGCCATGGTGGATAATCCGAGACCCTGTGAAAAGGTTAGATCTATGTACTCTCCAGCACAGATCATTATAGCGTTATCGAGAAAACCGAAACCAACAAAAGGAAGGGCATTGGCTAAGGCTATTATTTTAAGCTGTTGCATATTGGGATCAGGTTCAGTGTGTGTTTGATTTCTCTCATTATCATAGCGTTTCAACTCATCTCTGAGTTTGTCAATTTCAAGACTGTCAAGTTGAGCGAAATCGATACGATCAGAAATTCTACGTACACGGCTTCCTTCTCTAATATTTGACTTAAGAATAATAAGTCTAGGTATGGCTAGGCTCCTTCCTTTAGAAAACATTATGTACAACTATGAAAGAGATCCCTGGTCATTGATTTCAAAAATATATAATTAATAAAGTTTATTAAATTAAAGTTTGAAGAGTTGCCTATTAAATTTTCAAAATAATATTTATTTAAAAGTTTTTAATTGTTTTAAAGTATAAAGATTATGAATATCTTAAAAAATTCATTTTCAATTATGAGCACTTACGTTCCACTTCTATCTCCAAATTCACGAATAATATTTCGACAACTCTTTGAAAAAGAAACTTCTACTTATACGTATCTCCTAGGTGACCGAAAATCCAAAGAAGCTATCATAATTGACCCGGTTTATGAAACTGTTGAAAGAGACGTTAAATTGGTAATTTTGCTTCCGTTATTCCACTTTCTAGATTAATGAACTCGGTCTAGACCTTAAAAAGATTCTCAATACTCACATTCATGCTGATCATGTAACAGGCTCGGGTAAATTAAAGAAAATCTTTCCCGGATCAATGAGCTGTCTCTCTGCAATCTGCAACGCTGTTGCTGACATCCAGCTCAAACACGATGATAAAATTCACTTTGGAGAATTCTCCTTAACAGTTAGTACACTTAAATTACTAATTAGAAAACAAATTCAGAATAACCCTATGTGCGAGTCTCGCATTGCGAGAATTGATCAAAATTCTAATTAAAAAATCTTCTAGGTTAAAGCTACCCCGGGACACACAGATGGCTGCCTTACTTATATTTGCTATGCTGCGGGTTGTGCATTTACTGGAGACGCTGTTCTCATCAGAGGTTGTGGCAGAACTGACTTCCAGAGTGGTGATCCTGCCACGTTGTATGATAAAGTTCATTCTGAAGTTCTGAGTCTACCTGAAGAGTTTATCATATTCCCAGCTCATGATTATACAGGGAAAATGCTAACAACTGTGAAAGAGGAAAAACAGTTTAATCCAAGGCAAGTTTCTAAAATTCTTAATTTACTCTCAGTAATATAAAGTTAATTTTCTTCATATGAGTCACAAGTTTAATATTTTTAAAAGGAAGTTAATTTTTCAGATTAACCAAGAGCAAAGAAGAGTTTAAAACCATCATGAATAATCTCAACCTTTCAAACCCAAAGAAGATCGATCAAGCTGTCCCCCTGAACATGAAGTGTGGTATATTTGAAGAAGGCGGTTCTGGTGATAAAATGTAAGGTTTCAATGAATATTTTTTCTACTATAGACTATTGGACGTGCCATTTGTTTTTCAAAATTTTAATTTCAATAAAACTAATATTTTGTTCGTATTTAAAAAAAAATTAGTAAATTATTTTGTATGCGCATCGTAATGATTTATTAATAATAATGAAATGTGAAGACAAATTCCTAACAATTAGAGGAATACCTACCTTGTAGTGCCGACAGAGCCATATATGAAGTGTACCTTTGAAGACTTGAAAGAAGCTCTGAGAGAAAAAGAAGTGCAGAATTCACGTATTAAATTAATTCCTGCGCTGATCGTATCGAAGTCCTTGATAATGGTCAGCGCAGACCCTATTAAAGATAAGGCCATTCAATTAGGGAACAACCATTTTTTGGATTTTTAATCTATCTCGACTCTTTAAGCATGAATAGATCATGAGAATATTGATCTGAACCTATCTAGGTGAGAGAAAATCTCTCCATATTCGATATCTAACTACAGCAAGAAATAGTAAATCATGTGCAAAAATATCACATAACGGCACATTCTTGAGCGTAGTACTATACTTCTGTTACTCAGCCTTTCAATTTTGAAGAGAATTTTTTTTTCTTTATTATACAAAAGAATTTTATTTAGTGAAACAAGTAATCACGTGTCTTTCAAGCACTAATTTTATCAGCTACCTCCCAGACCAATTTTGTTGAATAATTTCACTTTATGGTTGGTTTTATTAAAACTATCCAAGTCATATGCCTTGCGGACTTTGTCGCGTAGTTTCTCTGCTTCCAGTGCATAATTTCTATTCTATAAGGAATCAATCTGTAAAATTTTCCTCCAAGTTGTTCAGCACATAAAAATAGCCCATCTTTTTTAAAATTAAATTTCTTACCTCTTTTAACCGCTCCATTTTCTCTTGCAAGATTGCTTCAGACCTGCAGTTTTTTATTCTAATATACTGTGTTTGAAGGTGAATTTCATTTACCTTTCTTCTTGTTAATCTAAAACAAAATAGGATGACTCATTTTATTCAAGATTTATTTTTCTTATTTTCCTTACTCGAGTTGATTTCTCTTTACTTGGTTTTCCCTGTTAATACGCTCTTGCTGATGGAATTTTCTAGTTTCTTTCGCTAGAATTTCTGCCCTCTGACAAGCTTCCTCGCTAATTCGCTGCTTCAGTTTTGTACTGTAATCAAAGTACCTCTTTTGTTCCCTTTCCATAGACAATCTTCGCTTTAAGCTTTCCACGAATCTCTCATCGTAATCTCCCCTCCGATAACGTCTGTTGATCTCGTCGAGTGACTTAGGTCTTTGAAGAGGATAATATTTCTGAGGAATTGTCTCTTTGTGTATCTCAATACTTTTTACCAAAGTATCACATCTATTTTTTTCATTTCTTCTTAAAGAAGCTGCTCTCTTGTTTATTTCAACATAATTTTTCTTTCTTGGCACTTTTAATGATAAGTTTTTTTCAATAGAGAATATATCGTCTCTAGTTGCATATTCTTTATCCAAATCGAGGTCCATAAAATCCATTCTTCTTCTCCGACACAACAAGAGTTTCTCTTTTCTTTTCAATTCTTCATCTTCAAAAATATTAACACATTCCTCAAAAGTCTTGTCACAATTTTCTCTAACAAAATCATGAAAATCTTTTCTTAATAATTCAAGAGGCTAAAAATGTTAACATGACTATTCACTTTAACATCTAGAGATAAGCAAGCCCTAAGGGACCTTGGACTTGTCAAGACATATCTGTTGTTTCGGTATTCATAGCTTTGAAAGTTAAAAAGATCTATTATAGGTAAATCTATCATAATTTTTGTTTACATTTTCGTAATCCCACAATTTTTAAAACACTACATTAAACCTTTGAGAGTTAATTTCTTTTAACTTGAATACGACTTTCTGGCAATTTAATATCTCCAAAATGTTATGAATATTAATTAACTGTAAGTAGATATAGCTCAAATTTTTCTTAGGCGTCAGTGCTTTACTGATGAGTTTAAGGAATTCAATCCGCTCCAAGAACACTAAAAATGAAATTGAATGCTCTGGTGGTAGCTGACGTCCAGTAAACTCCTCCAATCTAAATGGAGTCAAGAAGCTATGAAAAATAATTCAATCTCCCATAGTTAATGACGGCAATATCTTAAAGCCTAGCTGATATTGCTCGATGAGGGAAAATTGATATTATTTAATAATACTGTCATCAAATTTAACAAACGCTAATAACGTCCACTGCCGTATTTAAATAAATCTACAATTTAAAAAATCTGTTCTTTCTCTCTGAATAGAAATATTCAAGAATTAAAGCAATTCTTTATTTTTCAGTGATCAACTCAGCCACTTCAAACACGCCCTAAGTATGTTTAATTACAGTTTGTTGAAAACAGATAGAAACGATGAAAATTCAACCAATTCCACGAATATTTCAGACAAATTCACTTCTCTATTCACACAATCAGATGATTGTCTAACTTCAAAATTCTCAAAAAAACAACGTCTTGTGATATTCTTCTTTCTAATTATTTCCGCTGTTACTTGTCATTCAATATCTTTCATGTTCCTTCCATTCCTGATGTCGCCTTCTGTAATTCGTAAATTTGTTCTTCTTCACACATGCGGATGCTTTAGTCTTTTGTCAAGTTTTGCATTCCTCTTTGGCTTCAAGGCCTATTTCAAGTCTCTCTTCCAGAAAGATAAGATTCCCTATACAATTCTTTACATGTCTAGTTTGTTATTATCTATATACGCTGTTGTTATTAAAAGGAGTGCCATTCTCGCTTTGATGTGTCTTATTATTGAACTTGCAGCATTTTCACTAAATACTCTACGATGGATTCCAGGTGGAGTTACTGGAATTCAAATACTCTATAGAATGTTAACTGGCGTTACTGGGACCATCTTACCCGTGTGAAAATAACATTTCAATATTTAAGAATATTCAAATTATTTTTTTCCTATTATTACTATTTTCATAACAATTGTGTGCTTCTTGAAAAACCGTTTTTATCTGAAAATTGAATAAAATATTTTGAAACTAAAGACGTTCGAACGCCTCATGGATTTCTGTTTGGCATAAATCTTTATTGTCACAAGAGAGAGATAGATACGTGTTGTGGCACGCTGCTGTTTCGATATAAATCTTTATATTCGACCACCAGATTCTCTAGATTGAAAGCAGTCCTAATATAAGTTTATATATTTACATACTCTTTCTCAAATAGTCCCCTGTTCTTTTTCAAAGCACCTGCAAACTCCTTGTGCTCCTTGTCGTTGAGAATTTTAATATTTTCACTTTTCTGATTGACAGGCGCAGTCTCGTATGAATACTTTTCGTCAACGAATTCGATTAAATGCTCCATTTATCTTGGATTCCTAGAAACCGTATTATATGATTAGTATAACAATGAGAAAGTACAGAATTGGATGCGAGTAATTTGTTTCAACTTGTAGATGGATATAAAATTTCTCTAATAATGCCATCTAAATCAGAACTACAAAAGAAGATTTCAGGTTGGTATTGAATATTTAATCAGCCCCAGAGTTACTTAAAGATGTTAATCTTGAAGAAGTCACCGCTAAATCTGTTAGAATAAACTTGGAGAAGCATTTCGAAACAGATCTAACTAGTGAAAAAAAACTAATTTCCGAGTTAATCAGCCAAGTTATCGATAGTAAGAGCAAAGTTGATGCGGTTGATGCTTTCTCTGATGGATCTTCTAGCGAAGATGAGGGTGTCATTGATGATGACGGTCCTGTTAATAAAAAGAGAAAAAGCGATGCAGCTCTCGCCAAAGAATTATCATCACAAGATAATGGTCTTAGACGCAGAGCCAGTGCTGCTCCTAAACGTAAGACTCCCGCCAAGGAACCCGGTCAGAAGAGACAGAGTGGCTTCACGAAACCCCTCCAACTCAGTCCTGAGCTCGCTGATTATCTCAAGGTGGAACAGTTGAGCAGGGCCGAAACTGTTAAGAAGATGTGGGCTATTGCCAAGGAGAAAGAAATGTTTGATCCAAAGAATAGACAGTTTGTCCTATGCGACGAGGACTGGCAGCGTCTATTTAAGGTGAAGAAATTCAAAATGTTTGGCATCACCAAGGTTCTCTCCAAACATTTCATCACATAAGTCATGGACCTAAAAATTAATCAATTTTCTTTATTTAAATATTAACATTTTCCTTATTGAATATCTTTTCATGTTCTGTATTATAATATAAGACTAGTAATGAATCTTTGAAATTTTTACCATACTTAGAAATTATCTAATAATCTTCATACGCAATTGTCTATGCTGGTATGCAGAAATATAAATTGAAAGGCGAGTTTAAAAATTGTATATTTAGATGAAAACATAAAATATTATATTATAGTAATTATACTATAAATATTATAGCTCTCTTAATTTTAGTTTAAATAGACTCAGAATTTTAAATTCCAAAATTCTAGACAAGATTATTGTTTGTATCGCTTATAAATTTGAAAATAATTCGTGAATCCTGTAAAATTAATAATGGATGACGTTATTCTCAACATTGCAAACCCTTACTTGCCACAAAAGGAATCTAAGCCCATTCTACCTGGAATTGTAGGTAAAAACAAGAGGCCACAAGTTGTAAAATTCAGAAATGCATTGAAAAATGTCAAAGATACAACTCTCTCTGAATTCTCCACAGGACTCGATGAAGTAACTATGAATGAAGTTAAATCTAATCAAAAACGTCAATCTTTTATTACCAATGACCCTGAGACAAAGAAGCCAAAAACTGAGCGTGAAAACAACACAGCAAATATTAAACCAGCCACTGGTAAAGTTATAACACTTTTTAAGTCAGTTGATATTTATTATTTAATGCAATTATTTAGATTCTATAGATTTTTTGTTAAGAATCAGTAGTAGTCGATCAATGGGATTATAAAAAATATTCTCAATTAGGCTTGGGCTGTCTCTATTACGCTTCACAGAATTTTTCTTAAAGTCAAGTTTAAGGCTTGCAATTAATCGAAAATTAATTAACAGTGTCACGAAAAGATTTTCATTGAAGTAGCCTTCTAAAGAGCTTTACTCATTTAGAATTTTTTATAATAGCATAAATTTAATCTCATAGTAAATTGTCCATAGAAGTAAATTTAGAAGATTTACTTCCTTATTTTACCAATTTTTATTTCTTCCATTCGTTTCAATGATTAGTCGAATAATTATATACTTAAAATAATTAATCCACATTACAACACGTGCACTCTTCAGATTGGTTAAGATCGATTACAAGAGAAAAAAAGTCCAAGAGATTAACTTGATACCATGAAGTTATGACTTGATATGACAAAATCTTTAACCTGGCAGCGACCTGTTCATTATTATAATATAGTCTTTATTTTAATAGTTTTTTGTTCCCCAAAGATCAAACCTACTTTAAAAATTCCCAAAAAATCTTGGCAGCAGAAGTCCATCTTTTGCCTTAAATTTATTAACTTCTTTAATATGCATGGGTTTATAGATTCACTTGGACGCTTTCATTTTTATCAGCCGTCCAACTTTCAGTAGATAAAGTAAAAGTTTTAGTCATTTGTTTTATTTCAATAAAAGAAAAAAAATGGCCACCCAAATGTGGAGCATGAAATCAACAAAATGTAGATTGTAATGAGTATTTCAAAGAATATTTTTGTGTTTAATTCTCATGTCTGTTACATGCCCATTTATTTTTACAATAGGGGTTCATTTTCTGGTTCACAAGTCTCAGGTACGCCTTTAAACATATAATAGCTGATGGAAATAAAATGATTACGCAATTTGAAAGATCAAATCTCAATCCAAAGTTATCCCAAGTTTTACTGTTCTATCAAGCAAGGTGAACTCCTTAGATCCGATTGAATTAAATTCTTCTCAATTACTTCTCTCCTTAATTCTAGAGAGCCGGTCAAATTCACATCTGAACCGTTATTCTCAGAAATAAAATGGGAATCTCTAAAGGACAAAATACATCCCCATCTAATTGGGAATATCATGACTCGCATGGAATTCACTTCCCTAACACAGATACAAAAGCTCTCCATCGACCCCCTGCTGCAGCTCAAAGACTGTCTCATCAAGGCACAGACAGGCTCAGGAAAGACACTGGCATATCTTATTCCCCTACTGCATCATCTTATGAGCATAAAGCCCGATATTGACCGCAAGAGTGGCCTCTTCGCCATGATTGTGCTACCAACAAGGGAGTTGGCAACGCAAACCTTTAATGTCTTCTCCAAGGCCCGTTATGCCTGCGTTAGAATAGTCTGCGGACTTTTGCAGGGTGGCAAGAATAGGAAGGCTGAAAAGGCCACTCTCAGGAAGGGCCTGAATGTAGTCATTGGAACGCCCCAGCGGATATTTGACCACCTCTTGCACACGGACTCTTTGAACCTTGCTAACATCAAGTGGTGAGTCACAATATATATATAACTTTCTGTGATTTTCAGCAGGGTTGTACAAGGCTTGATAAATAATTATTTTGTCGCAATGAAGAAATTATCTGATAAAATGAAAATTTATAAATAGGACATTATATTAAGGACTTTATTCTGATTTTAGAACCTAATAACTATGTAAATCAGCCTCATGGAGAAAAAATAATTATTGATAATTGATTCAAAAAATACCATAACCTTGAAATATAACTTTTAGGACTTTTTCATGCTCTACTGATAAACATCTTAATTTAGGTTGGTTGTTGACGAGGCAGATCGCTTGTTAGAGATGAACTTTGAGAAAGATGTCAGAGAGATTGTACGGAAAATAGCCCATGCTAAGGAAGAGACAAATGAACCCTTTACAACGGTCCTGCTCTCAGCAACCCTCAATGAAGGAGTTCACAAATTAGCTGGACTTCTCTTGAAGGATCCCGTCAAGTGTTATACAAACGACAATTCTGCTACAATCCAAAGCTCCTTAAACACAGACGGCGACCAGGGCAGTAAAGGTCAGTTGACGAACATTTCCATGCCCGAGGGTCTTCGTCATTATCTTTTAAAGGTCCCTACTAAACAGAAACTAACAGCTCTCGCCTCTTTTATCCTACTCAAATGTCGAGTGAGTCTCCTAAAAGATAATTAACAATTAATTGATAATTAATTAATAGTAATTAATAGTCCTTAACCTTTCATT
Organism: Gyrodactylus salaris; assembly: GCA_000715275.1. Taxonomy (NCBI): domain Eukaryota; kingdom Metazoa; phylum Platyhelminthes; class Monogenea; order Gyrodactylidea; family Gyrodactylidae; genus Gyrodactylus; species Gyrodactylus salaris. Next base: position 25,509 of record JJOG01003410.1, read on the forward strand.
GTTTAGTATAATGAGAGCGGTGGAAAGGTTGTCATCTTTCTATCGACCCAAGACTGCGTGGACTTTCATCATGACCTATTTCAAGAGACTCTGTGTTCAGTTGATGATCAACTTGTGGATGCGAAAGCTGCTGGCTTCCTCAGCTTGTACCGCCTTCATGGAAATATGGATGCAAAGGTGAATTTAAAAATCTTAAGATCAAAGATCTTACATAGGTCTGAAAAGGCAACTGTAGAACTAACTATTCTACTTTTTAGATAAGAAACAAGGTCTTCCATGAATTCACCACCTGTCCAACTGGTCTTCTCCTGACTACAGACGTGGCTAGCAGAGGCTTAGACCTCTCCGATGTAACCTGGGTCATACAATATCAGATTACCGGTAATGTTGCAGACTACATCCATAGGACAGGTCGTACTGCACGTGCTGGGGGCCGAGGTAAAGCTGTCCTCATCCTTTCACCAGAAGAGTCAGGCTATTCTGAAATGCTGGTCCAGCAGACATCACTGGTAATTGAAAATCTCAAACTGGACGACATCTACACTACAGCCCTGCAACATCTACAAAATCTGAAGCAAATACCATTTATTGATGTATGTTAATACATTGACCTCCGTTTGAATTATAAGGTAGGATAACTCTATTTTTTAGAAAACCTTTAAAATTAAAAGGAATGAAGACGCAGTAGCCCTACTCGCGAGACTTTTCATTAATTGTGTCAACGCCAATGAAGTTCTCAAAGAGAAATCAGAAAAAGCCTTGTTATCTTATCTGAGGTCCTACGCTTCGTTATCTGGCGACATGAGACAGTTCTTCTCATTCAAGAGCCTTCACATTGGTCACGTGGCGCATAGCTTTGCACTTTCTGATCCACCTAGGGACATTGCTTCCAAAGTGACAGGCAAGAGGTGCCCGAAGGAATTCAAAAGATTCATTCCCAATGAAGATAGAAACAAAATCTCACAAATGAACAAGTAAGTTGAATTGTCTGGCATTTAAAAAATTTTAAAGGAAATTTTATTCATCTCTCTTTACTCAAAAGGAAAGTCAACTATCGTCTTGAACTTGATGAGGTCGTGAAGAAGGATAAAGAAAAGTTCTACAACAAGCAACAATCCCTCAAAAAGGTCAAACCCAATGATGTTGCCAAGAGGAATATGCTTGCAGAATATATTTGAAAATGATGAGAGTGATTATCTAATTCATTTAATAAATCTTTTCTATGATAATTAAACAAGACGATCTAAATTAGACATGTTACCGTATGTTTGAAAAATTAGGAATTAAGTTTAATTCAATGGATAAATACGTTTCCAGTAAATTTTATGAGCGTTATACCTAAGGCTTACTGATTCATTGAATATACAGAAAATTTAATAAATCTTACCAAGCGAATTGACCGTGGAGAATTTCTTTGACCCTATCTCTATAGAAGGTAGTTAATGCTGTGAGTGAGGATATTGTTCCTAGACAAGAACACGAGTAAATTTGTATATGTTTACGTTGAAGAATCTGAAAAAGAGAATATTGTGATGATAAACACAAAACCTCAAAAACTTTCTCATTTTCGATTCGATTTAAATTTTTTTTAACTTGATCTAAAAGTTCAGAGCTCATTGAATTGAATAATAAACAAATATTTATGAACAAAGATTGATTTGGATTTCAGACGTTAAAAAATAATATTTGAAAAAATATGAGTCAAATTTGCACAGACAGGCCTCGGTCAGAAGCGAAAAATGGAATTAGTGCAATTATAGCCGTTACATGACCAGTGAATTTAGGGTCGAAAAACTAAAGTTGGTCCCAGGTCGGACCTGAAGGGCTCATTCAAAAGGGCATCACTGACTTAACGAGTTTCCAAAAGGGGCCAGCATTTTCTCTCAGATTTGCCCTATGACCTCCCTGAGACTGCCTAAGG
>JJOG01003412.1:0-26211 GCA_000715275.1 Gyrodactylus salaris
AGGTTATTGATGAAATTCACTTTATCTAAATTTGCTTTCTAAATAGTCTTATTTCAAACTAAACTTGAAAAAAAAAAAATATTTTTATATTCCACCCTATTACAACGTACTTGAGATTATGCGCTCAGTCGCCCTATTCCTTATTTCAATGGTCTTTGTGCTACTAGTCAGTGAATTAAAGAGGGTTAAATTTGAATCAATCTTCCCTATAGTTCCCTATTAATGATTCATTTCAAGGGTAATTTCATAATGAAAATTTAATTATTCTGCTACTTTATGTCCAATTTTGTCCAGAATCTTGACTTTTTCATTGATTTCCTAGGAGTTTATTTTCTTCTTTTTTGCCCCTTTTAAGTAAGAAATACAGTAACTTTTTCATTCATCTTACTTATCATGGAGATAGTAATTGAAAAAGTCTCTTTATCTAAATTAGCATTCTGATAAATAATAAAGATTTAATCTCACAACTTCCCAGAAATAATAGATTTTCTGCTTTCTTTTGACAACTTTCGATCTGTTTCAATGACGGATAGCGTTCGTCAAAGATTTTCGTGGTTTTTCTTTCTTTCATTTCTTGTTTTTCACAATGAAATATCAAAGACTATTGGTTACTTGGGATTTTTGAGAGAACCAAGAGTCCAACTCAAAAAAGTTGGATTCATCTACTTGATACCAAGAAGAAGGTCTTGTGAAAAATCACATTCAATAATTTAAAAGATTTCTCTTCATAAATTACTATTTGATTTTTAATTAATCTTAATTAATGTTTTGACATTTTTATGTTTGCAATAAAGTGTGCAATTTTTTTTTAAATATGCATTTTTTTTGCCATTTTTCTAAATTTACTTATTTTGATCAATCTTTGCAATTTTTGGCTTGAAAATATAATTCAGGTATTTTCTACCATCTTTTTTATTCTAATTTCAATTTTATTCCTTAACCAGACACCTTAGTATTTTTTCATATTAAAATTCTTTAAATCAAGTTGATCCGAGTCTCTAAGAATAACGGATAAAATTTTCAATTCAATCTTTCTGAATTTTTTAGCCAAGCATAAAATAAATGGGATATTTAACTACATAATTTTTCGATGAACAAAAAGGTGAATTTTAGACTATAATAGCTTTTTTTCTTGCATAATTAATATTTCCCTTAACCCCCAATGGAGAAAAGTTGGACTTTTCGTAATTATCTCCAACTTGACCGATCCAGCAAATACTTTTGTAAATATCATTCAATTCTTAATTACTAAAGATTCCCAAAGAATTTCGATAACAAGTAAATAATAACTCTCGTTGTACTACAGTTTCTTAGAGAGTGGAGGTTGAATTAAATAAAGTTTTTATTTATCGACTCATATTTTATTCTAACATGTCTTTATATAATTTATTTTTATTCTCATCCAACATGGTAGAGAACATGATATAGTTTTATCATATGTTTAAGCAAAAAGTTGAACATGTAAGATAAAAAATAATTCAGGAATAATATGTACAAAGTTTGATTAAGTTCATGTTCTCATCGAGATGTAAAAAGTCTTCAAATCTCTTTGTATTCTTTCAGTACCTCTTTCGATCTCTCAAATGACTCAGTCGGCCGTACCTCTTGACCACCAGGGAGGGGTTGGATTCCGCCTCTACGCATTCTGGGCAATCGAGTCTCTTACCCAGGACGATGCCCTTCTGGGATTTGCCTCTGTGCACAAGATCAGGGTGTAGCCTCGCTTCAGCATGCGTCATGCAATTCACTGAGTCCCGCATCAGAACGTAGCCTTCGTTGCAGATACACTGAAAGCCGCCGTACAGATTTCTACACCGAGATATCTCTGGGGCGCAGGGTTTCTTGCTTTCACACTCGTTGATATCTGATGTGCAATCTGGGCCCTCGAAGCCATGCCTACATTCGCACATGTTCCCCTGCTGGCATCTTCCGCCATTCTTACATGGTGGGGTGCAGGTAAAGTCTGGTCTCTTACGCTAATTAGAGTGAGTTTTATTTTCGTTCGAATATTCTCATAAATGTACTTTTTTTCATCAAAGAATATCATAGTGATATGTTTAATTACACAGTTTTAATCAAGATAAGAATACTTTTATTTCCCAAAAATTCTAATAATTAGGTACTTTCAATTCAAAGATTTATAATACTTTCTTGTATGAAATCTATTGAAATTAAGAGAGTATTTTTATGAATTCGTGTTAATTTGTAATAATCACGTTAAACCGATGTATTTTTATTAAAATTTAAATGCACGACAGAAAATTAAAGCACATTAAATATCTTTTATGACCTTTGACACGTGTAAAGAATCTCGGTGGTTTATCCTTAAAATATCAAGTTTTTATTACCTTAATTATAAAGCCTTGAACTAGAATTAACAACTTTAAGAAGGAGCCGAATTATTCTCTTATGATTCATGATGTTAAAAATGGGAAGGATAAGTATGGTTACTAAATTTTAACAAATTAAATTTTTAAAAGAGCACCCAAAATTAGTAGAAAATATACCGAAAAAAAAGATTATTACTCACGACACAAGTTTTCCTATCAGCCAGTCGGAAAAATTCATCTGAACATTCGCATTCATAGCTGCCATAAGTATTCGTACATTTGTATTGACATTTGTGAATTGAAAAAGGAAATTCGCATTCATTCACATCGTCCTCACAGAACATGCCGGAGAAGCCGGGCGCGCACAAGCATCGTCCCTGATAGCATCTCCCGTTGTTCTCACATTCGCTAGCACACTTCTTGGCTGGTGAGCATGACCTTCCATCATTCTCCAGTTCGTAGCCTTCATTACATGAACATCGGTAGCCACCACCCTATTGTTAAAGTTTAAATTAATAATTTCCTCTCGAATATTACAAATAGGGTCTGATGAACTGCGTTCCAATTAAATAACATGGGTATTTGCATAATGTTAGCGTCTGGGACTACTTATCTTCATGTTAATCAAGGTTTGACTAACTTTTCTTATCTCATACTTCAAACTTTCTCTAAATGTCACCATAAATTTCCCCACATGAAATCGATAACTCTCAACATGCTCCGTCCTTATTGATAAAAATCTACCTAGCTTCAATGAACCATGTAATTTGGATGATGAATATGCTTGATAACTGAACATTTAAATGATGTTGACAGGCATGCACCAAAGTTTCTTTTCATCTACATGCAAGAGATCTCAACTGCCCTAATCCTAATTTAAGTGAAACATGAATTAAATAAAAATTGAATAACAGTGATGAAAATAATCACAGCAAATGATTCTGGCACCAGTTTTTATTTTTACCTTTGTTGGATCCTGTACAGGTTTTAAAAGATTTGAAATTATTGAGAAAAATTTTAAAGAAGACCTAGGAACAAAAATCAAACATACCGCTGTGTTATAGCACTGATGCTTGCAGGGTTGTTGTTCGTGACAAAAGTCGATCCTTTCCTCACACCGATTCCCTCTGAAGCCATGAAGACATCTGCACTTGTTGCCCAATAGACAAGACCCGCCATTCATACAGCCTCCGTTACAATCATTTGGATTCGCCTTTGGGAAGCACGTGAACCCGTCCGGTTGAAGCTCATTCATCTCCCGACATGCACAGTTATACGAGCCTGGCTCGTTAATACATATCTCTTGACATTTATGAGTCGAATCGATGCATTCATTTATGTCAATGTCACAATCACTGCCACCCCAGCCTGGGTTACAATTGCATTTCTTTTCTATGTTCCTCGCATTCAAGTACAGAATATTACACTTGCCATGAATGCAGTCTACCCCTGGCCTACATAACGGTCTACAGCGGTGGTCACCATGACTATATGGCTCGAAGCCCAAGTTGCATCGACAGGAATACCTTCCACCACCATGGTTATCACAAATCTGCTCGCAGGGTCTTCTCGTTTCACAAATGTTTTCATCCTCTAGACTGCAATCGACCCCAGAATAACCAGAATTACATTCACATCTATTTCCTTTGGAACATTTGCCATTAACACACAGGGGGTTACAAATTGGCTCGAATGATTCAATCCTCTTGCAATCTTGCTGATTCACGAGTAAATATCCAGATTCACATTTGCACTCATAGCTACCAAATTTATTGACGCATACATGTTCACATGTATGTTGACCGTTGGAGCATTCATCAAAGTCTAGGCTACATGTCGCTCCTATGTATCCGTTATAGCAGTTGCAAATACCTCTTCCATCACACTGACCATTTACGCAAGGTGGATTACAAGTGACTTCTAGTTGAGTGTTTGGAATGCATTCTTGGGAATTAATAGGGCTCTGATAGAATCCATTCTCACACTGACATCTATAGCCTCCCATGTAGTTGATACAAACCTGAGAGCAGGTGTGTTGTCCATTGGAGCATTCATCGACATCCTGCTCACATGCATGCCCAGTATAACCAGGACTGCAGTGGCATACATCGCCATGACCACACTCACCATGTATGCAAGGTGGATCGCAAATAGGATCCAACCTCTCCTCTGGCTTGCACTCCCGCTTATCCAAAGGATCAAGATAATAACCCAGATTGCAGTCACATCTATAACTTCCTATCGAATTCACGCAGACCTGTTGACATCTATGCTCTCCTGTGGAACACTCGTCAACATCCAAGCCGCAATTCTCTCCTGTATAGCCAATGTCACATTTGCATGTTTGTGACATGAGATCACATGACCCATTAATGCACTTAACCTTACAATCCTTCATAATACATCTAAAAGGGTCGTTGACATCTACCATGTAATCATCTTGACATTGACAGGAATAGCTGCCGTATTCGTTTACGCAAATCTGTTCACATTTGTGATTACCAGTCTTGCATTCATCAATGTCTTCTCTGCAACTAATGCCGGTGTATCCTTCGAAGCATTGACATTGTCCATACTCAAGATCACATATCCCGTTGATGCATTTTGCAGAGCAACCAGTACGCACGCACTTGGTGAGGTCATTCGGGTCCGGTTTCATGTTCATCTCAAAGCACTCGCATTTATAATTGCCATAGGTGTTGACGCACTTTTGACTACACTTGTGACTTCCATCAGCACACTCGTCGACGTCTTGTGAGCAGTCACTTCCCCTGAAGCCTGGATAGCATTTACACGTGCCCGTTATCGAATCACATTGCCCATTCAAGCAGTCTAAGGCGCAATTCTTCTTTATGCAAGTTGAGTTGTCTGTCGCACTTGGGGTATATCCGTCGTAGCACTCACATTTGTATGACTTGAACGTGTTTATGCATAGATGGTCGCAGACCTTTGGCACTTGGTCGCACTCGTAAATGTCTTCATCGCAATTTGTGCCTGTTAAGCCTTCCTCGCATTTGCACTCATAAGAGCCCGGCTTATTGATGCAAATCATATTCTTTGAAGGACAAATGCTAGCATCTCGACATTCATCAATATCTTCTTGACAATACTCACCCAGAAAACCATCATTGCACCGACATGTTCCATCGTCCATGCAATTTCCATTTTTACACGTCACTTTACAAAATCGTAGTATGTCCTTATCAACTTCGCCAATACCGCCTTGGCTCTTATCTTCACTAACGCATGTTCTTCGATCTGATCCAAGAACTTGATTCAGAGGACAAGTGCATACCGCTTGATTATCCTCATTAACGCACCCATGAGAGCACATTTCCTTTAACAGGCTGCAATGGTCCTCCTTTTCGCACGCCCTTCCATGATAGCCAGAATAGCACTGACACTGCTTAGTGGCACGATTACAAGTTCCCTTGCCATTACAACCTTCAGGACACTCAAAAATATCCAATTCAACAACTTTGCAATTATTGATATCTTTTTGTTTCCAAGGATTGCAAACGCATATCGGTTCCTCTTGAGTTAGACAGCCGATTTCACACGATAACCGATAATAGGTTGAACACTTTTCCGATTTCATAACTTCACACTTTGACCCCATGTACCCGGATCTGCAACAACAAGACTCGTTATTACAGACGCCCCCGTTGAAGCATTTCCTATTGCAGTTGCTCTTTTCACAATCCCTGCTCTTGTTACATCCGCCATCCTCGTGATTATTGCATTGTATTGGTATACAGAAGGGAGGTACACATGATTTATCGTTCTCATCATACGCTGTAAAGACTTGGTTAGCGTTATTATCGTGCGACATAATAGGAGAATAGTCTCGTTGCTGTGGATAACCCCAAAACTTTCCGTCTTCATTCCAAATGGGTCCGTTATAATTGTCCTCTTGTGGGAGGTTATCTGCAAACCGCGGATCCCAGCCATAATTCTCAGCACTTTGATCGATATTCTCGTCTTGATAAAACGAAGGCGAAGAGAGTCCGGGGATAGAATGTAGACCGTAGTTGGGGTTCTTGCTTATGTCATCTTGAAAGAATTGAGCATTTCTATTTCCATTATCTTGGCCCACTTCTCTTCTCAGCGCCTCATATACCTCCCTCTTGATAGGATCTTCCATTTGCCAAGGGTTCGTCCTTGTCCCCTCATAAGTCGGCTGGGGCCTCTTTTGCCTCGGCGCCAGCCATGGATTGAACAAGGCATAATCATACTGTTGATAATAGCGGTTATATGGATTCAAATATCTGTTGTACTTTCGATATGGCCCGTAATAGGACTCAACATTACATAATGATAACACTACTATGATTATGGATAGCATGTTTTCAAAAAAATGTTTATCTAATGACAACAACTTGATATAAGTAATAATTTGTCCCATGCTACTATTTCATTGGACGAGGGAAGCTTGGAAATCAACAACCAATACACTCCTTGCATTTTCAAGAGGGTTTTTAAACTTGAATAAAAAGGGGGAATAATCATCCTCGTAATTAGACATTTGTTTATTTGCTCCATCTCTTCAAAAATACATTGTATCGATCCCTGTTAATAATAAGTATGCACATGTATTCTCTATTTGGTAAAAACAATGAGGAAAAGTGAAATATCTGTGTTAACAAAGGGCAGCTTCCCTTTTCTCCCTCTCTCTCTCGATGAATAATCATTATAGTTTCCAGCATAGTCGGTAAAAGGAAGAGATGGGGGTAAAAATGCCTAAATGTTTCCACAACCTATTCACCAACCTGCCTTCCCCTCACCCAGCCTCAATGATGAATTGGGGTTAAGTTTTTTATATCAGCTACAATTAAGAAACACTCTCTTGTAATTAATTAATTGAATTCTGCTAATTAATGCTTACAACCTTATCATAGATTAGAGATGGTGATAGCATAATTATTCAGCTACACTCTGGTCTTTTAAATCACACCTTTTTGTTGGAACAGGAGTACAAAGTGAATGAAATCAATTGAAGCTATTTGTACGATTTATAGGACTATATACCACTTTTAGCCTCGTTATCTGAGGAGATTTCAATGTTATTTTTTGTGTTTGATAAAATATCCAAATTTCTGTATTTTTTCATCCATATGTAACTTAACATCAAAACCCCCTCATTGAGAAGTTTTCTTTTCTAGTTTAAGGATCAAAAATATAATCTCGTCATAAAGTCTAGTGTAATTCAGGGCAACTGGTTTTAGATGATTTACATAAAACTCTGAGTTTAGCTTCAACTTTATGAAGACTTGAATTTAAATCTAAAAGCCAAATATCTTTTCAAGTAAATTAATTATTTTCTTTTAAAAAACCTTTAGATTAGAAGTTGGCGGAGTTTTCTCAAACTCATTCTTGACGAATAACTTTCTCTCAAACTTGAATTAGTCATATTATTCTGCTCAATTATTAGAATGGTGAATTATGATTAGATAATTTCTGATTGTGTTATAAAGTCTTATTTTATAGCATTATTTCTTAGAAAGAAATCCCAACAAGCCTTATTTTATTTGTTTTTCAAACAGCAAGTCATCATCTTTCCTTTGTAACTCTAGATGCCTGAAGTAGCCTTCTCCAAGAACGATAAACTCAAACCTTTTAACTCATCAAAGAGAATCAATCACTCTAAAGGAAGATCGTTTTATTAACATGAAGCAAGGTCAAAAGAACATTTCACGCTTCACATGTTACGCATATGCAATTGCACATAGACTATCAATTGAGAGTTATTGCAAAGCAAGAGAAATTCTCACTCATCGAATAAATGGTAAGTTGTTTCTTAAAATGAAAATGTTGCTTAATTTCATTGAGGAAATCATGAACTAGATTTCGGTATCCCTGCCCTTGAGGTGGGGGGGGGGGTAGATTTGAACATCTTTTCTCTTATTTTTCTTGAAATGTTATTGCTTTCTAAAATGTTTTTTTGACGAAAGCATTCAATAACCCCTCTCTTTTTAAATACAAATAGCAGGTTTAGCTCCATCACTCTGCCTTATCTCTCACAAATGTGCAGTGTTTATGGAAAATACACTTTTTGTTTTCACATCGTGCAACTTTGATAATAAAAACTGCCATGCTGTGTTCATACTCTTCTTGCATTGAAAAAAACTTGCCAAAGCCGCTTGAAAGTACTTTTTTTCACTTTCGAGATACCTAAAATCAGTAAATTTAGAAATATAAATTTTGAAAAATATTTATCAAAATATTGCTTTTCAAAAAAACGCTTTCAGAATTTTTTTCAAGGCTAGGGGTTCATTGATAAAGAATTGACAGAATGGGCTTATCTAAATTTTTATACTCAGGATAAATGATTTCATCTTTTTCCGACCCCTTTAACCCTCCTAGTCCCACAGTAACATTATTGTTACATGTCACTAAAAGGCTCATAGCATCGACAAAAAGAGTGATAAGAAAATTCTAACTAACAGCAACTAACTAAGGAGAGGTTAGGCTTTCGAATGACATCCCTTTCGCGCCTAAATAGTATTAGATTCCGAAATTACAACTGTTTGAAATATGCGCGCGAAAATAATTTGAATTTTCTTTCTTAATTTTGCCTCACAATTCTCAAAATTAAAAATATTTGGCTAGTGCATTGGACTCCCATTACACTGGTTGAGGGTTCGATTCTCGCCTATGACATACTGATGATTCCTAACAAGGATGAAACGCGTATATGTCTGGTTGATACTATTTCACGAATTTATCAATACTTTCTCATATATGACTTATTCAGATTTCTACAATTAAATAATAAATTTCCATTAATAAACGGTTAACCTAATAATAATCTACTTAATAGTAGTGTACCATAAAACTAAAAATATTTGTTTTCTTAATCTTATGAATTTTTATTAATTGGATATTTAATCCTCTCAAAATTCATAGCAATATTATTATGAATCATCATTCTGTAGGATCAAGAAGTTGGTGTGTACCTTTAATTAGTAATCTCTTAGAATTATTACTAAAAATGATTTGGACAGGTTAGTTGCGACTAGTCTCAGCTGTTTAAAAATCCTTTAGATACCAATCACAAAAAAGATTGTAAGCCTAGAGAAGAGTAACTGAAAATTAAAATTGTAGTTCCAAACATCATTGAAAGCCTAAAGGTTGACGATACAAGTATCCTCATTCACACCTAACCCCTATGAATATAGAACTCCTTGTTGAAAGTAATCATTCATCCTGTGATCACTAATGTTTCAGCGGCCAATAAGATGCTTGCACAAAACTTTCAAGATGCCTATCAGGCGAAAAAAGGGGCTAGAAATTGTAAATGAGGAGTTGAAGTTATTAAATGTCAAGATTTTGATAGCCAAGGTTTGTTTAATTGCAATTCGTTAAAATTATACAAGTTTCCAAAAACCTACAAGCTTTTCTATGTAATTCAGCTATCAAAATTATTTTTTTCTAGTGCTGGACAAAAAGTTTGACAGTTGGTTGAATTTTGAAATTGTTCATATTTATTTTTCCAGCCAAGGGTATCTGACATTTCTTCTCTCTCAACAATTTCCAGAGTACTTCAACTTTTTCAATAGTACGCTTTTTTCTAACTAGGAAACTTGCAATAATCCATCTAGGTTCTTTAATAAGTGAGATATTTCATATTTTATTCTAAACTCGAAACCGAGTCTAACTCTCTTCGGGTTCACATGAGGGGTATGATGGGGGATCAAATATTTTTGATCACATTCTCCTCTAACTATCTTGAATCCGGATTTAGTAAAGAATATTGAGTTGAATGAAGCATCATTACTTCTTACAACAGGGAGCTTCTCGTTAAATGTGTTCTTTTTGCATTTAAATAACTAATTTTGACATATTTGACAATAAAATTGAGCCTATTGAGTGTGTTGTGCAAGGAAGTCGGTATTCTTAAAATTATTTTGGCATGTATAATCTAAATAATGCATATTTTCTTAGAGTACTTATGGGCGTGTTTTCTGCATCTCTAACAACTATTGTACTGGCCGTTGAATTACTTTTTTTCCAAGTGTATTTTCTTTCATCTTTTATGAAAATAAAAAATTATTACAGACGAAGAATTTGTTAATCGTAAGCAATTTAAAACTATTTAAATAATTTCAAGACTACAAAAGTAAAGTACTATCAAATAGTTGCATTTTTAGCGCAAATAAACAGATTAAGTTGGTCATCTAAGCTTTTAATAACGATTTAGACCTCGATACAGTCATGTATGAGGACTGTTAGTTATATATTCTCTACAATTTAACCCTTTTTCACACTATATCAATTCGTCTTACTTTGTTTAAATAATTAAATTCTCTTAAAACTTGATTTCTCAAGCTCCAAAAATTAAGAAATATCTTCCTTACTACAATTATTGAATGGTCCAATTAAATTTAAAGTTTGGTGAATTATTCGATTTAAATCGAGTGTTTCTGTGAATGAAGCATTTTGGTATGTATCTCCAACTGCCATGGTAGAATAGCCCAAAGTAACAGGCTATTTTCTATGCCACCATGGCAGTTAGAGATACTTGCCTAAATTTAAATTATTTTTAGTGAAATCTTTGAAATCCTACAATGTGTCTCTGATAAGCCTAGTATCAGTATTCACCACAAGTCAATAACACTCTCGATTTTGAAACTGACTTTGTAAGGTTACATTGGATGTTATCACAAAAATGTAAATTTTGCTAATTTTAGCACTTTTTCTCATCAAGACGTCCGTCACTCCTATGAAAGTATTTACGTCTTAATTTAATATACGCACCAGCATTCTACTTTGGACTATGTGAGGTAGAACTTGCTTCTAATCAAGAAGATGATATTAACTTGGAAAATAGTATTTCAAATTCCTTAATTTACTCTCAATTTAGAATGGAATAGTAAAATATAGAATTCATTAGAATATTTTTGCTAGCCTTAAAGAATTGGTTCATAAAAAGTGACTTTAATTTTAATTTTATCCGCTTCCCAGAGAGCCCAGATTGTAAGATTTTGTCTATAAAAATGTTCATTTAATCAAAAAGTTGTCAAATGTAAATACCGTTGTTTCGAATATAACAATGAAAAGATTTGAATGAAGTAGAAAAAAGTAAGTTAGCCTTGGCTATTGAACTGAATTTCTACTCAATCCAGTTGAAGATAGTAAGTGCCAAATTAAAAAATCAATCAAGTTTTTCTAAATCTAAACTCACTTTTGACTAAATATAGCTAAAACTGTTATTTTCAAAGATGCCATTATTTCTCTGGGTTCCATAAGGAAATTTAAAGCTATGAAAACTTTGGTTGAGCAATGAGCAGAGCCAACAGAAAAATTCCATTTTTGCTTGTCATATAATGTAGTCTCTTACTGATAGAAATAATCATTTTTGATCCCCATAATTCAACTCCGAAGAAAAAAAATTTTATTACCTCGTATGAAATAAAATAATTTAAAAAATTCCTTAAATTAACTAATTACGGGAAAATTATATTTTAGAAGTATTATTTTTGAAAAAAATTAAAAATTAACGTTTTGGGCTTAAACTAAGTCATTAAGAGGATGTTTAATAAATGATCCAAAACTTGGAATTAATATTATGAATAATCCAATGAATTTATGCGTCTCATTTTTTCAGGTTGTGAAAAATTAATTTTTACGTTATTTAGAATACAGTTGTCAAAAATCTCTTATTCATGAACGTTTGTATAAATGTTTAATAAAGATGCAAGGTCAAGTGCTTTTATTGGGGACCAGGGTTTTAGCAAATGAATTTTGAAAAATGAAGCTAGATTTTATAATAAAATCGAATTCTCTATCGAATAGTCCTGCTAAGGCTCCATTTAGAAAAAATATCTCATTTTCTGATGTGTTATCACTGGCTTACCCCAGATCCCAAGCTTTAAGTACCGAATTTTAGCTGCTAGCCTCTCTCTTCGATATGAGATTTTTTGTTATCCTATAATCATTTTTTCCTGCCTATTAAAACCCCTCATCGAAGCCTGAATTGAGTTAGACGTAAAACTCAACTAGAAAAACGCTCAAAATGGAAATAATTCTACATCTTTGACGACGTGAAAAATTATTTTCCACATCTTGAGCGTTTTCGAAGAAAGACGGTTCAAAATACAAAGTTGAACATTTTCTTCTGCCAGATCTTCCCTTGCGTAAGAGTTGTTGAAATATTTTTAATCCTTTCAAGCTCCTATTACATATGGTATAAATATATATTTTTTGTTGAAAATCTAAATACAGATTTGAGAGAACGTGTGTTCAAAAATTTATTTGCTCATCTCTCAACAGGATTAGCTCTCATGATGCCAGGTGTGTACTTTAATTGTCAAAAATAATATAATCTACTAGTCAGTAGCAAAATACTAATCATAATCCTTTTGTCCAATTTCAGGCATTCAAGAAATAAGTAAGCCTAATAGATAAAACTAACATTTCTAGCCAATAAGGCAGACTGTTTGTAAACAATTTCCTAATCTTCAAAGTGTACATTTTGATGAAGAAACGTACGTAAGCGTTATTTTGGTATTTCTCTTAGAATACTTGTTTGGTATTTTTGATTTATAACCCTCTGATGGGATAACTACTATTTATTAAATAGACATTGTAGACAAATGTAAGAATTAGCTTTGCAGTCAACATCTCCACAAGTTACACTAACCTCTGAAGGTGGGTGAGAATCTTGGATAATCGAGTCATTTAGAGGCCAAAAGTACTAGTCTAATTTATAACGATACCTTTATCAGTATTTGCTGATGCGTTTGACTGCAAGTTGACTTGAAATTTTGTAATCTATGACCAGATTCAAATGGTAACTGGATCAAGGATAATTAGTTTAATTCAAGACCAACTTTTGAGTTAGTTTTTGCGTTTCTTTACTTTTAGTGAATGAATTGTCAACATTATCAAAATTCTCGAATTTGAAAGGTAATCAGGAGATATATATTTTTTTGAGAAAATAGGAGTGAACATCTACGAATGTAAGCTGAGAAACTAATGATTTCCTCAAGATTTGAACTCAATTATTATTGGTTAGAGCTTCTCAACTGATTTAACAATTTCTAAGATCCTGAGCCTGTTCAAAGCAGAAGCAAGTCGAAGCATCTTAAAATCTGATTCTCAATATTAACTGTTGCGAATATTTTCTTCTTCAAGCATAAATCATATTTTCTATACTTGAAGTTAATCTTAAAACCACTCTTAACAATTTAATGTCTCCCACATGAATAAGCAGGCTTCTAAGTATAGAAAACTTGCATTGGAAAATCATTTATAACAGATAACTGAGTAGAGCAAATGAATCGGATTACCTCTTTCAATTTTGGGTGTAATTTTTAAGACATTTTAAAGATTTTCATTGTGTATTTCCAACTATTTATTTTCAAAATAAGAAATTACATCTAATTACTCCAATTTTCTTTTAGCCTCCTCTTCTAAAAAGGACTCAAGTTACTCTTATTCCTATGAACGATCTGCAAGATCAAGAAATGAAATAAAGATCAAAATAAGTGAGTTGCACCCCCATTTATTGCAAATATTGTTATTTTGTAAATCCATTGTTGATTATAAAACCGTTTGCATTCAAATATGGTCATTTCTACAAGGATATATTTTTAGCCCCTATTCAATTAGCCTTTGGTTCCCTACTGGGGCACACTCCTAGTCTTGGAGAACACAAGGCATACTATTTGAAAGCTCTAATCTTTATTCAAATAATAGGAAACAAAAGTACGTCTGTGCCATTAATGACTTAACGTTAAGCAGCAATGGAATCCACCATTCCCGGCCTTGAAAGCCTAAAGATGCAATTTCTTAGGAAAATGTCCAGTAATTATCCCAATATAATTCTGAGTGAGTCCTTTTCAAATAAGTTTACATTTCTAATTCAAAGAAAAATTCGGTAAGTGGTTAGCCATATTTTACGCATCTCCCCATTAGGTACCGGTTTCTCAATGATAGAGTACGACTGTGAGTCTTGAGGCTTTGAGAAGATATGATAATTTATTTGTTCTTTCAGTTTGTGGCCAAGTCGAAAATTATTTGAAATAAAAATTTGTACATTTTATCTGAGTTGGCACCTCTTTAGAGTTTTAAAATTATTTTTTACAGTGTTCCTTATTGGAGAGAACCTGTTGCCATCTCTATACGCGTTTCTTCTCCCTCAAGACTCATCAGTAGAGATTATGTAGTCTTCTTTTTCATAAATGAATTCATTTCTGGTTTTGTCCATCATTATTCATAACTTTTGTTGTCAATTCGAGAGATTGATATGGCGGTCGGTCGAAAATTGTTCTTGATTATGATCGAGACCTTGTTCCGAAAAATGAATTAATTACTTCTAACTAGGATCGATTACATCATATTATTCAATTTTCTAAATTTGAGATATTTAGTCGAAAGGCTGTACAAAGTTGTTGAGTTATAAAATCTAATTATGAAAAGCAATCTTATTCTAAGAACAAAAATCTTTTGTCATAGTAACCTTTTTATATCGTGTCTAAAAGAGTGTTTTTAAATGTGACACTTCAGACTTGAATTATTCTTTTAAGTACCTATTTAAGTACTATTTTAAAACAGTACCTCTGAAATTAAATTTTATTGCTAAATATTACCTAGCAAATAGAAAGATCTTTATTCGGTTAAAATTCCGTTGTTAAATCTATTATAAAATAATTGCACCAAAAATAGCATAATCCTGAGTTTAAATAGGATATGATTTGCATATGAAATACTTCTTTAAGTATTAAAATCAGGTTTAAATTTTTTTTGTATAAAATTAATTTAACATTGAAAAAAGCAGTAAACCCGCCCCAGAATTGAATGGTCTATTCCCAATTCTTCATTAAAATGAATCTTTATTAACCCTTAAAGATAGATTTTTCTTAGGTCACTGCTTTTTGATTTTACCTCTTTTGGATCGCGCACAATCGTAATCTAGACATGATTTCACGACTATGTATTAAATATTTATTATAGGTGTTGGAAACAGGCCAAAATAATTTGTGAATGAAAATCGTATTCAAATTAATTTGAACTCGCGCCAAAACTAAAACCGGGATTTCTCGACTATCTAAAAATGTCTGAGAGATGGGAGTAATATTTGGGAGCTACATGAAAAATGCTATCTCTCAGAAGAAACGTTCTCAATTAAAATCCTTTTGTTAGGAAGATGTGACTGATGCGCGATATCAAGTTAAAAATTAGCCAGAATTTCGAAATCTAAATGGAGAATATTTATTAAACAATCTGATTAGGAGCGGAATAAATTGCTTGAACAGAATATATCGATATTTCCAGTCAGTAGCCTTTAAAAAGCGAGAAAATCGTTGGCGGCCATTTGAATTTATTTGAATAGGGATTTTCAACACGAAATCTAATGAGGATGAAATAGAAAAGCTGAACCTTAACTACTGACTCTGATGGACTAGAAAAATTGACTTGGAAACCCCGTAACTCTTACGAAAAGAGGGGAAATCCTCTTTCAATCAAAATAAATGGGAGTCACGAAACTAATATATCACTATGGGATTGATTTTTTCTCATCAATTTATCAGATAAGGCGAAAAATAA
Organism: Gyrodactylus salaris; assembly: GCA_000715275.1. NCBI lineage: Eukaryota > Metazoa > Platyhelminthes > Monogenea > Gyrodactylidea > Gyrodactylidae > Gyrodactylus > Gyrodactylus salaris. The sequence continues at coordinate 15,882 of JJOG01003412.1, forward strand.
CAAAAATTTGTCTTCAAAAGAAAATTTCAAAATTATCTCATGGAGGAAAAGAGATAGAGAAGTATGGTTTTCGAAATTGATATTAATTGTATTAAAATTAGCAAAAATTGCAATTTTGGTGATCTAGTTAAATACATAATTTTTGTGAAAAAAATTGTTCCTTGTAAAATTTAATTCTAGAAGATGTGGGCTGGCACTTGAGTAGACATATATAGAACTGTGATGATACTCTAAAATCTATATTTATTTCGTAGTGTAACAATCCTTCCTTTCTTTTCAACAGATTTAAAAATTTATATTCAGAGAGATTAATCTGTTATATCTATTTGTGAAACTTGATTGCGAATTGAGTCATTAATGAGTCGAATTTAATCTAAATAATATATTGCGTCGTTACTATATCGAGAGTTTGATTTTACTTTCTTCTTGTACTTTTACCTAAAGCTTTCCCAGCTCAACAGATTAGTTATGGTGAGTATCTTTGTGCATTTTTACTCAACTGAAATTACCTTTATTCTGTCTAGCTGATGAACATAGTATTTTTAGGATCTTTTCTCTCTGGCATCTCTGATGCCTTGACATGGAAATGATGTTTGATTAACCAGAGACGGATTTTTTGTTGAGTTGGGCAAAATTATTTTAATTCGTTTGTCCCATCAATCTTTTGTCGTGACATTTTGGCTTCTACTCAATAATTTTATAAACAATTTTCATATTTATAGGGTTCCTCTCAGATCTGATTCATTTTCGTAATTTCCTTTTTACTCAATTCATGCCAGAAACTAATTTTGTTCAAATATTCTCCTAAAATCCAGAATAGTTTAACCATTCATTGTTTTTGAGATTCTAGCCAAAATTCGTGTTATTCTCCATTTCTCTGACTAATTTGTCTTGAACTAGTTAGGATGGAAATGATAACAAAAATTAATTGAATCTTTAATTTTGAACCTTTAAAGTGTGATATTTTTTTGAATTCTCGTGTAGATTATCGTCTCATGATTCATATTCTGTGTATGAGAGCTACTGGTTTTTCATTCCGAACAGGTCTTCTTTAAAAAGGAGATTCAGTGCACATTTGAATTGCGCGCGTTACGTTTTTCCTTGGATACTGCGTGAGGGAGCATGCGTGATGGAAAAACCTAACCCGCGCAGTTCAAATGTGCACTAAATCTCATATTTAACGTAGTTTTTTTTCAGAATGAAAACAAGAAGCTCTTATTTACAGAATATGAATCATGAGACGATAATCTACACGAGAATTCAAAAAAATCTCACAAAAGGGGGTTATAGTTCACTCTAGTGTATGATTCCGTTAATTCACAAGTCTATACACGTTCTTTATTTGAATGTAGCACACTTACTAGTTAGAGAGAATAATTTAGTTAATTACGAACTATAAAGCGTTTTTAATTCAACTTCTCCGTTAAGAAAATTTTATTTCTATTAAATTAAATTGACAACTAAATGTTGTATCTCTTCTTGGGGTAGAGATGAATCGTGGTCAAATTTCAGACTTAATTTGGAAATTTTACGTCTTTCATCTTATTAACAAAGCTTAAAATACTTTATTTCTAATAGCAACTATTGAATGCTTAGTAATACGTAGTTTGCTGAGGTCAAGAGGTGTAATTTTAATTGGGTTCTAATTACTAATAGACTAATTTATACCAAGTCTCATTTGTATGCCTCATGTGGGAATCGAACATGGAAGAAGCACAGTCCCCTTATCTAACATTACTAATTCTCTGAGTTGTTCTAATCAAGAATACTATGCGGCCCTTTTCATCTTGGACCATTCTCCTGATTCACAGCATCTGTAGCTTCTTTTTAAAAGGTTTTCTCACAAAATAGCACTTTAAGATCCAAGTTTTTTCATGTGTTCATATTCACTGACATTCCTATTGACACAGGGTATGTTCTTAGAGAATTAGGAGCATTTGGACGATTGCGCCTGTTATTCTGAAAAAGAATTATTTGTAGAAAAACTGCTGTTTAGTATTTTTCTATTATATATTCAATCTTTATTTTCACTCTATAAGGCTGTGAGTTGAACAATTTTTAAACAAGACTTGAACTGTTAATAAGGGATCATCATGAATTAAAATAATGATTATTTATTGACATTGTAAAAGATCTTATGTAATAATGTACGACTCTTGAAATTCATTTTCAATTTTTCATTAAAACAGGGTAAAATTTGAAAATAATTAGCTTCATATATCTATAAGAACCTTGGATTCATAAAAACTAGGATTATGAGACGTTTATTATCTTAAATTCATGAAAAATAGTTTAGACCTTATTGCTTGCATATAAACTCTTAGGGTTTCAAAATAGTATCTTTTGACATTTCTACCCGATTAATAAGAAAAGTGATTCTCTTTTTGATCTTACCATTTTGTTCTCGAAATAAGGCTGTAAGTTGAACGATTTCTCTGATTTTAAATCTAACTTTAAAATCATAACTCTAATCAAACCTAAATCCGATGGACAGGACACCAGAAAAGATTTAATTCGAATTGTTTGCTAAGAGGCCTTTAATTAATTTGGCCTTTATCTTTGTTAATATAGAAAATACAGTTTTCAATAATGATTATCGAAGAAATAATGAGTTTCAAAGACTTACTCTGAGACCCCTTCACACATCGTAAAATTTAGGAGAGAGTTGATTAACGATTTTATAAAACACCATCAACATTTAAGACCGATTTTAAAGATCTAAATAAAAATTTAAAATATATGTTTACTAGAGAAATGGAATCAGTAAAAAAAGGGCTTTAATTTGGTAATGGAATGAAGTAGAACATGACATTAAGACATTTTAAATATTTAATTATAAATGTTCATATTACTTATAAGTTACATGAATAACTTTGATATTGTTGATAAACCGAGTGTGATTTCATACACATAAATCTGGAGGACTACTGTAGTAGGCTTAGTAACCGAAAAGCCGTGGATTATTGAATTAATGTAATAAATTATTACTAATAATGCAATTTTACTCAAATTTTAATGATTTTAAATTAATTTCCTCTGGGCTTATATTTTAAGCGAAATAGTATATTATTCTTAGTCATTTAAAAAATAATTTCCTCTTTTAAAAGCCTGTGAGTTACAAAAATTATTCACATCCTCTTGATTCATTCGAGACTTATCATCACATGAGATTTTCAACTGTATTAAAATACTCTCATCTGAATATTTAAAAAAATAAGAATATGAATTTCAGTGAACTTTCTCAAATTAATCCTAAATTAATTAATTAGATTGAAAGTTCCCGTAGATTTTGTCCCCGGGAAAGTGTTAATCTTAATAAATTTCCAGTCAGTCCTAGTGAGTTAATTATTGCCTCACAGTAGTCCTTCAAATACGAAATTATTCTTAAAATTGACATTCATCCTAAAGAAATCTATTTTCTTGAGTTAAGCATGTAGATTTGGAATAATTTCCCGAGTAGAATAAAGGTTGATCTTACTTTTCAATTGAAAAAAGTTTTCCATCTGTTTGTTGTTCAACCTACATCTGTGTGATGAAAAACATAAACTTTTTTTTTAAATTGATACAATTCATTTTCCACCAATCTAATCAGAGTATCCAGGCATTTCAGTTATTTGAAATTCGATGAATTTAGCTGAAAAAACAAATAGATTTTCTTGCAGAATTAAAAAAAAAATTTCCTCTTTTCCAAGACATATGATGATCTTGCGCTGAAGAACATTGCCAAGATCAGTAAGCTAATTGCATGAACTTATATTACAGTAATCCAGTAGAATCTTGTAGACTGAGAGCTCAACCCGGTTTACTAAAGATTTTTCTGAATTAAATTAAATTTCTGAATCAAAACCATATAAATCTTTTCAGAGATAACTGATCCTGCCAAGCTTGCAGAATGTAAGAATCCCTCTTCAAGGTCCCTAAAAACTATTATCAGGGAACGGCTGTAAGTTGTCTCAATGTCAACTAATTGAATAAGACTTTACCGATGCCAAACTTGACAATCAAAGTGAGTTCTTTGTACATTGCTCATCGGTTCTCTTCATCCAGAAATGTATCAACAATTTTGGCTTTAATTTCTATACGCCTGAATAATATTTTCAAACTAACTGCGCCAAGTCATTTTGATTAAAAATAATGGCAGATGACTGGTCACTCTACAGAAGGGCTAAGTTTATTTTATAAGTGACCAATTTGTGAAAACGACCCTCTCGGAATATCTTCAATAAATGTACACATGTTGTTTCTATGCAATTAATCAAAGTACAATTTAGACATTATTAAAAGTACGTCTAGCGTACAACATGCCCAATATAAATTAAAGCCATGACTGCCCTTTATCCAAATGTTCCGATTACTGACATGAAATCGGCTAGGGACGCTGCCATTAACGGTGAAATAGTGTATTAAATTTAATAATGAATGAAGAATTCAAAGTCGAAAGTAGTCAAAATGTTCATATAACCCGTTAGTCGCTCCCTACATGTCTACTTTCTTGCGTAAGACATCCTTTGGCAAAAATTTCACTTTTAGATCTCGATCCTAAATACAAACGTGAGTACACAAACATTTGAGGTTAGAAAGTATTCTTCTAGCCGAGGGTAAGCAATAATATTGATGTTGAATGATTATAATAGACTATTTAAGTCTCTTGGATCGTGAGTTCTACAAATCTATGTTAGAATGACTAATGCAATTTAGCAAAAACCAACGATGGTTAGTAACATCTTATCCATAAAGTCTATGTAACTGAAAACAATGAAGAAAAAAATTTAAATCTAGTATAGAATGAATTCATCTCACTACTTTTAGGTAGTAATTTTTTCAAATATTTATTAATGAATTGAGTAACTAGATTTGCTAAACTCAAAAAGTAATAATCGTTGAATTGTCTTATGAGATATTTTTTAAACACAAACTCATGCCCGTTTTTAATCACATTTACAATTTATATGTCAACTATTTTCAAACTTGTATTCAACATAGCAACGGCAGCTAGTGATGCCTTAAAAAGTACGCGTTGAAATTATTCGATTTTATACCACCTCTCAAGATAACGAATTTCTCAAACGTAAGCTTTTGTTAAAAAACTAGTTGATAATATTTATAATTTTAACTCAATAGTGGATTATTCAGAATATTCCGAGGATCATGTTCAAACGGTTTTTATTTGTTAATGTAATTCCACTTTATAGAATAACTTTTAACCTTGTCTTACATAAGATTTCCTCTGTAAGAGAAACATCAAACTAATCTCTAAAGCCCAACTTGACAAAGTTAACGGTAATTTGTTAAATAAACTCGTTGATCATTTATATCCTAGGTGCTCAAGGAACCCCGATCGATTACTCAACCAACGGGGTCTTGCATTACCTCACAGAAAGTGAGCTTTTCTCAAAAGGCTTACCCCCCATCTCAAGCTCATCAGTTGAAGGCCTGTTAGTGGACCTTTGCCAAGCTCACTTTTTAGATGATAAAAATATTGATAGTAGTATGTTCTTGAGGAGACCTCGCATAACTAATTTATCAATCAAGAATGGGACAGTAAGTGATTTACAACTTTCTTGACCTTCATATATTCTTCAAGAGGAGATTCAGTCAATTCATAACCTCCTATTCCCTTAGCTATCCAACATTGGCTTCAAAGTGGTACGTTGTGATAATTTTGGTAACTACCACCCCCAACTAGTCAACCCAAAGGGTAAATCAAAGGTAAACTTTACCTAGTAAATTTGATAGCTCATGCTAGTAAGAGATACTTGATGGAAATTCATATTTTTTCAAGGCCTGGCAAATTTAAAAGACAGTGAGTCATCTTTGCGAATCCACTCACTTTAAACGCATTCAAGAAATCTGAACGTCAACAAAAGATTATCGATTTTAATGAGTTAGATTATATTGCAGAAATAGCACAATTATTTGAATTATTATCTAAAATAGCAACAGCCTATATGATTATTCATTCTAGTTTTGACTCGTAAGTCTCGTTGGTCGGTAAAAATTTACAAAAATAGAACCTTTTGGTGAGAAGATGGATTTTTTTCTTTATTCCTAAATTCTAGATCCTAGTGAGAAAATAATTGATCAAACAAATTTAAAAATAGGTTACGTGACAGGTAAATTAACTTATACAGTTATATTTTAAGCTTTGAGTGAAGCATTTCCTAGTATTAAAACACATCAAATAAATCCTAAATTAACAAATAGATAACCAAGAGGTCAAGAGCATGTGTAGGTCAATCTTCAAATATTTACCTCTCTCAGATTCGGTAGCCCAGCGTACATTCTAGCCTTTTTATGTAATAACCTTCAAGTTTACAAATTTCTCAGAGACAGTTAGTCGCGACATTTAGATTCACCTTCAAAACTTTAGAGTTCACACTAGGTGAGTAGCTTGGATGAAAAAAATGTTTAATCTCTATTCTAACTTGCCAAAATTAAACTTGCTCTCATCTCCCAATTAGACATGGAATCAAGGCTTAAGAAAAGTGAATAAAGAAAAAACTTGTTTTATCTCATTCAGTTGGCCTAAATGAAACTGAAATTAAAGGTTTGTTAAAATAATCAGCGCAGGATTACTCATCAATTTAGATGTCTTTGAATTGTTTAAATGTAAGCTAGTCGTTTATCATTGGCTGAGAGATTCAATTCATTCTGATTGGTTGTTTTTTACCATCGTCATTCACTGAATAAAATTGACTCATCATTTTCATTTAGTTCAAGATGGTAATTTAAATCTTCAAGCTCCCTCATCATTTCTCAATAGATGCTAAAAGTAAGCGCTAAACTGTGTTGAATAACTGGAACCCAATTAATTCTCTTTATCTAGAAATAGCTATTGCTAAAGCATCCAAGAATCCACAACTGAAGAAACTTGAGAATACTGATGTTTCCAACTGTAAGTATAATTAGTGGTGTTGAAATGAAATTTACATCAACACAAGAAATACAAGTTATTAATTTTTATTTAGGGCTTCTTGACATTCTCCAACCGAAACGTGAGTAATTTGATTTTCTCTGAAATTTACATTTTAAAAATTATTCCCAGTTTTTATCGGCTCTACAGCTAAGCTCCATTAGGTCTTGAACCTTTCGTTTTAAGAATCAAAGAAGAGTAAGTAAATCTCTATTAAATTTTCACTCAAAAGTTTCCATTCTCAAATATTGGGAGAAGAATCTACTGGGAAGATTTTTTGAAAAGCTTCTTTTTTTGGAGTTGAAAGCATATCGTCTGAGTCTATTATACTATTTTGATTGGGTCACAATTTTATTCCACTTTTAAGTGAAGAAAAGTAAGTAAAAAGATACTGTTCACTCGAATCTTTCCAGTAGGGAAAAAAATTGGACAATAAAAATTAAATTATTTTGTAGAGATAATTTTTAAAATGTTTAAATCTAAAACATTTTGATAAATTTCTTCTTCTCAAGAAAATAAAAAAAAGAAGAAGAGTGAGACTACTCACTCTAAAACTATTAAAATTGCCTACTTTTTCCTAAAATACTATCTGATTTGCTTATTTAACCCTTTAAGACCCGGTTTTTCTCCTGAGCAACATAGACTTTTCTTATCGTTACTCATATATCCAAGGTCGTAAAATGCATCGAGTCACATCATTTTGAACCGAAAAGTGCTTATCATTGAATTGTTGAGTCGGGTCTTAAAGTGTTAAATAAATGAAAGAATATATTTTATTGCCATCAAGCCAGTGCAAACATCTATTTTTGTTCAGATTGAAATCAACTTATTTTACTCAGAGAGAAGAACGCGTAAGGTTATAATAAACTTGCTGAGTTGTAATCTATTTAGTCATATGAATTGAGAGTTTATTTTTGAGAGGGTCATTATGTGGGAAAACTCTTTTAAATGCCTTACATTTTATTAGTCTTAACGCCGAGTTATTCCAGATTTTCGTCTCCACTATATTATGTATCATTTGAATGATGAGATTTTATCCGTAGTATAGAAATCTGGAAATTTCCCTTCAATATGGAAATTTGGAACTAGGCATAAAATAAATAAAATTTTCATTTATTTTCATAGTAAGAGGAAACAAACGTAATAATTTTTCTTAAGGATGATATAATATTTAACCATGTTTCAAAAATGAGATCTGTTTACCTCATCAATTACAGGAGGTTAACTTTTTCTACTATTTTAGACAGACATGCTGCAGGTGACCATTTTTATCATGTTAAATATAATGCAATCCGAACTAGAAACCAAAATACTTAAAAAGAATATTATTTTAGCTGGAAGAAGTAAATTCTTTTAATATTACAAACAAAGAAATCTGCTACAGATTTTTATTCCATCCTTATTTAGTTTGTTCTTCTCAATACTTATTGGACGAAAATGTGTCAACTATGGGTTTTCTGTCCAAAGTCAGAAAATGGCTTAGCTTGGACTCCAAACTATGTGTATTTTTACATCCTTCAAGCTACAACCTATTGCTACAGTTCTACAATAGAGTAAATCGTTCATTTTAAAATGAAAATTCATACGAAATCTTCATCTTAGGAATTAGAGATGGACTAGAAAATAGAAGACATGCTTGAAAAATAGCAAATTGTTTTTTTAACATTATTTACTGCCCTAATAATTAGTGATACTTTTGTGGCTCTACCCTATAGGGTTTAGTAATAACATAATAAATATCCTCAGCATGAGATGTAAAATATTAATCTTTAATTGCATTAAATTTGAAGCTTCAAAAATATTTTAGCTAGAAAAGGTTAGTGGTAATAAAAATCATCATTTATGTTTAAATATTATTAGGTTGCTACTCAAACTGATTGACGTATAGGTTGACTATACATTCCCTAATTATTATCTTAATCAAACTTGACGCTATAACTGATTTCTTGAACAAAATCCTGAAAATATGTTTCTAAATAATGGTTTTATAGGAGCAACAACACATGGAACAGCAACGCATGGAAGTAAGGCTAGATTTCAATTTATGCTTTATATGCCCTTCGAAAATCTGTTATTTCGACTAAAATTATAAAAAATCTTCAATTTTAGAAGGCCATCGACATGGAAGTAATTTTAATTATGTTAATCCGTAATGATCTCCATAAATATTCAGGAATGAAGCATAAGATAAATTGACCATTAGGGCACTGCTTTTTGAAATAAGATCACGAGAAATTGCTCAATTATATGATGAGGAACTAATTCTGAGGTATCTATGGTCGAAACTCTGGTTTGTTAAGAATCCATTCTATTCAAATAGAGACTTTCTTTTTGTACACACAAATTATCCTCAAAGGGGTCTGCAAAGAACGCCTCCCAAAATGAAATAATCATGAATACTCTTTCTAGTATAATTGCCAAGTGAAGAAAGAGGAGTGAAATAATGGAATAGATTCAGAAAAAATCACGGTTTTATCTTACTTTTTTTGAACAAAATCATTTATCCAAATAATCATTTTTAAAGGGTCAACAACGCATAGAAGTAAGCCTAGATTTCAGTTCACGCTGAATACAAGAGCACTGCTTTCTGAAAAAATATATTCCTCGATCACACAGCTCCATGATCTATTAATTATGCTGAATACGAATTTGATTTATAGCTACTGTAGCAGTAGGGTTACCCAATATTTTTATTTTTCAACAAATGTGAAATTATTATGACTATAAACAATTCTTAATTATATATTCAACTAATTTGTTCTTTAAAATTGAGTCCTGAACAAACTTTCATAAACATTCTAAAATCTATTTTGAAATTTGAATTGTTTAAAACAAAAGATTTATAAATATTATTTAATTAATATTAGTGTTAAAATATATCAATTCATAATTGCCTTCGCATAATTTACCTGAGTAGGATACTAAGTATGATGAGTCATCATTGATTACTTGATAATATTAAGGTGGTATTCATGAAAATAACATTAATCTCTTAGATCAGTATGATTATTTAGAAACAAATCAAGTTTGATTAAGTAATTTTTGACTGAAAGAGAGCTCGGAAGAGTGTTTTGAGAAAGACAAATTTCAGAAGGAACAATTTGAAAGCGTACTAATGATAAAAATAGCAAATTTAAATAATATACCCGATGAAATTTGTTAAATTTTGTTGTTTAAATTGACACTCATCATTGAATGTGTAAATTTAGATGACTTTTAGTTTTTATTAAAAAGTTTGCACAGGAAGGAATTATAACTCAAATTTTAGACACAAATACTATTTATTAGTGAGAACGAATTGAGAAATGCTACAGTTGCTGACTTTTGAGAAAAAGTATAAATATTGGGTAACCCTACTGTTAAGTGAATAGAATAGATTATCTGATTAACCAATTGAGTCTTATATTCAGAGAGTAA
>JJOG01003415.1:0-12292 GCA_000715275.1 Gyrodactylus salaris
ATCTTGGCAATTGATATCGGAAGATCCAATGGCGACCCCTAAAGCTCCCAGGTTCCAAAGAAGGTTATGATTTGTGTCTGGTGGGATTTGAAAGGCATACTCTTTTATGAATTGATGCAAAATGGTCAAACAATAAACTCAGATGTCTATTGTACTCAACTTGAAAAAGTTGATCAAAAAATCCGTGAATTAAGGCCAAGAATTGCCAATAGAAAGAGAGTTTTGTTCCACCAAGACAACGCAAGACCCCATGTTTCCTTACAAACGCGGAAAAAAATCTCTGACTTGGATTGGGAAACGCTCATTCACCCTCCTTATTCTCCAGACTTAGCTCCATCGGATTTTTATCTTTTCCAAAATATGCAGAACCATCTTATGGGAAAAATTTTTCAAAAATAGAGACGAAGTCGAAAATTGGGTAGCATCGTATTTCGGCTCTAAAAATACAGATTTTTGGGAGAAAGGAATAAAAAAGGCTTTCTGGTAGATGGAAGAGAGCTATTGAATCCGATGGAAACTATTTTTTTGTAAATAGATGATTTTTATTGAAAAAAAATAACTATTTAGATTTTACTCAAAATACGACATTTCTTTCCGAACAACCTAATATTTTGCGTATTTTGTGACATTATCTTCTCTAAGAGAAGCCAAAGGCTTTTTGATGTTTCCTGAGAAAGAAAACATTGGTGAATTTTCTCATGAATATTTCAACCTCCAAGTCCTCTTGTGACACACACTTTGATGCTTCATAACTTTGCAAATACTCATGCTAAATAGGAAATAATTACCAGGCCGGCCTAACATATTTTCAGGAATCAATTGTTAAAGGATTGATCTAATTCTATGTTTAAATAGGATTTAAATTGATTAAGTAATCGATTATTTGGGCAACTACAACGAATAATACTACTTTTCTGTTGGAACCTCCTTCTAGGTATCTCTATAAATTGTGGAAATATTAAGAGAATTCTTTACTGTAATAGGTCGGAACAATCAAAGGTCTAGAAAAGGATTGCTTCGGATTCATTCGCCTTCAGAAAGCCTTATTTTGCCAAAATATGACTGAGTTGGATGAAGTGTGTCCTGTGAGGTTCATAATATTCCTCTTTGGTCCACCGTCAAAGAGTGTCGACTTGAAGGATGTATGTCGTGTGATCGGTTCCCTCTTCGTCGACAAAGTAAGCTCAATTATACATTTTTAAAAGCTCAAGTGATATTCTTTTCAAATCGAACAACACCATCTCACCACTGGGTATCTGTATCAACTTTCAGGTGTTTTAGAGTTGATGTGTAATAAAAAATCTCTCGTAAAGACCTTGCATTGGTTATCCAGAACCATCCGAGACTATATAATTGAGATTATCTTTTGGTCGCATATTTATGCCTAAGATGAAAGATTATGCCAAATATTTCAAAAAATAATTAAAGTCTGTACAAGCCATTCAAATCGAAAAAATGTTATGCCTTTTAATAATCTTGATTCTGATTGCCAAAATTGTAAATAAAAAAACGGATTTTTTTCTTAGAAAAATATCTTCATAAAAGAAATATTTAGAATTTTTACATGTAGCCCTATACATGACATTCCTTACAAGAAACAACTAATTTCAAAAATGAGCTTTGATCAAACGAATCTACTAGTTTTTCTACTTTGAGTTGAATTACAAGAAGAAGTATTGAGCTTAATTTAATTTTACCAGAAAAAAACGTAATTCAAAAAGTAATATTTTACCAGGACAAATTTCCCAACATAAATACTGAAATACTTAAACGATGAATGTTTTGTTCTTAAATAAATATACTGTCTTTGAGATAAAAAAAACAGTTTGTTTATCTCATTACGATTATAAGGTTACTTTTTTGTATTAAATTTTCTCGTCCAGCGTAAATTTTAGTTTGGTGATAAGAAAGTTCACAATATTCTAATCCTTAAATATTAAGAAACACATTAAGTGAACATAATCCCAAATTAATTGAATCCAAATCATACTAAAACCAGAAGAAATTTAGACCCTCAATAATGACATAATCAAGATCAGTTTGACATGAGATTTTAGGAAAAAGTAACACACAATACTCAGTTAATAACTGGCAGTTGTAAGCCGGAAAAGTTTACTGTTCTCTTATAAATGCAGGAAATAAACACAAATTTGATTCATTGAGATGTTGATAGTATTTTTTATATTCATTGTATCTGCAATCCTGGTCGCCACAGCACCTTTATTTCAATGATTTTTACTTGGGACTTGGCCTACACACAAAGTCCATGTCCTGCTCTGACGGGTTTTTCTTTCTCTACTAAACACCCGTAATCTCTTATCCAATCGAAACGTCTTCAGACATAAATCTGTTTAAGTGACTAGGACAAGAACATTTTCCGATCTATCAGGTCTCGTCAGAAGGACTTTGTTAAAAATGCATGTTCTATGCACAGAGATGTTGACACTTGAGGAGGCCATAGACCATTTATTTCACTTGTCCTTTTCAAGCACTTTAGAACATCTATCTACAACGCACACAACAGAAATGACATCCTAAAGGCCATTCGCAACTACTCCGACTTCACCATTCTCCTCCCACTGCAAGCCCATCTTAATGAGGCGACAATTCAGGCCATGTCGGCCCAATGGCGCAAGCTCCTACTGAATAAGCTGAACTCTAACGAAATTCCATTTTCCCGACTCGATTCTAGCAAGAGTAATCAGTGAGTGTCTTATTTTTGCCCTAATTAGGGTTTTTATTTCCTAGAGTCTAACAAGAATTTACAAATTGTGAGATTTTCAATACAGAATTGTTCTCCTCCAAAAAGGGAAGTCGAGTTGAGTTTCTCTAGACTTGATTATGAGAGAATGAATTTGAACATTAAAACTTGAAATATTACTCAATATTGAATTGGGAAAGAATTTATTGAAAATGCATTGAAATTTCATATTTTAATGACTTTTCCATATTTTTTGTCACCCTACTTATCACTATGGTACTGAAGGGAATAAAATAACAAATATGTACCAAAAAGACGTTAAACTTTTACATGGAAATGATATTATGCTTCGATAATTATTTTTTTACTCGAAATGTATTTTTGTCTCTCTCTGATTCACCTCTCAACAAACCCAAGCCAGTTCAATCTGGTCGTTAATCCATTCCTCTTTATAGAAGCTCTTCTGTTATGAGTTTAAGGTGAGAACCTTGGTTTCAATTCAAGAAATGAGCCTTGTACTATTTATCTAAAAGAATTGATATAATTCTCTATTCATTATAAAATGGCATGGTACTTGAATTTTTTAAATGAAATTATAAATCAAGTTATCCTCTCTCGGAGACTGTAACTAATAGAGATGAATGTTACTCCTCTCGGACCAGGACTCAAATAATTGTGACAAGTCCTCAGTGAGGATTATAATTTTGCATGCAAAAAGCAATTGATTTAGGAATAGCTCATCTAATAATGTACTATCAGAGTCTGATTTTGTATGAGGATCAATCCTATATTGAAAATTCACAAAATTTTTAATTTGACGCGACATCTTTTTCCATGGATACCCAATGGATTAATTTAGAATTATAATCTCTGCATTAATGTTCATTAGGGCACTGCTTTTAATAAACTCTTCACAATACAGTAGTACACAGTTTCTTGTTTCCCTACTTCAACTTGATAGAATCAAGATTGCTGAATGATATGAATTCGATGAAAAGGGACCAACAAGGTCCGAAAGGATGAATCATTAGAAGAAAAACTTTATTTTGTTGAATTACTTCGAACAAGTCTTTATTAAAAATGATTTGAAGATAATATCAATCTAAGCAGAAATATTATCAGTATGTTTCAAATGTCAAGAAATATCAAAAGTCGACTGCCCACGAGGTTACTTACAAGTAGCTCGAAAACACTCAATATCAGTATGTGTTTTCTGCCCTGTGAGAATAAGCTGATTCACCTTACTTTTTATTTCTTTTATAGTCATTCTTCAACCCTAAAATAGATTAGTACCAAAATGTCAAAAGTACCATCAGAGAGATGTCTTAATTTGCTACAAAATTTTATTTTAATTTTTTTTAAATTATGAAAAATTAAATGATATGAAGGAAAAAGCTACATTTCTCTTGAAGCTAATTTTCTTGATCTGAAATTTTTTAATTTAAACTATTCAAAAAATAAGAGAGATAGAATCTTAATTTTTTAAAATTTCATTGTATATTTATTTTTTGCATATTTTGAATTCAGTTACATATGCTAATCTAATTTATAAATACTATTTTTCTTCCAATAAACATTGTAAGGTCGGTTCCTGCAAAAAAAGTTTTTTAACGAGATCAAAAGTAAATTTTTCTAAAAATATCATATTATATCAGAATTAAAATTTAATTCTGTATAATATGGGTATATTAACAGCTCAGCTTCACTCAAATAAAATATCTTATTTCCCTCTGTGTAGTCTACATTCTTCTTCTTCTTGGTCAACATGAATCATTCGTGAGAAGACTAGGAATGAATTTGTTTTAGCAATCACTCTACAACTTGAAACATATTTTAATTCATTAAATTATTTTTCTAACAGAATATCTTGTTGAGGATGGAAATTTATATTTCGATAGAGAATCAAGATAAGACCAAAGAAAACAAAAGTAGTCTTCCTTCACGCAGTGCTGCGAGGAAAAATGTAACCCGCGCAATTCAAATTTACGCTGCATCTCACTTTTGAAGAAGTCTTGTTCGGAATGAAAACAAGCAGCTCTTATACACAGAATATTAATCTCACAAATGAGAGTTATGGTTCAATTCATTTATTTCTCAAATTTAGTCAGAATATAATTAAACATGCAAAATTAACTGAGAAATTTCAAATGAAAAGAATACTGATCATTTTTTACATATTGTCCGTCCCAACCTTCACTCTGAGTAGCAGATACATCTCTCCTAATACCTACAGAAATGTTATTAATATTCATAATTATATCTTATGATTTTGCTAAGAGAATAAATACGAAAGATCTTATACACATGGACGATAATCTACCTGGGAATCTCACTTTATTAAGATGGCCTAATTTACTTTTTTTAATTATTGTTTTCAAGCCAAAAATATCAAAAAAATTAAATAAGATTAGCTAATGAAGAAAAAGAAAAAATTATTTTTCAAT
Organism: Gyrodactylus salaris; assembly: GCA_000715275.1. Taxonomy (NCBI): domain Eukaryota; kingdom Metazoa; phylum Platyhelminthes; class Monogenea; order Gyrodactylidea; family Gyrodactylidae; genus Gyrodactylus; species Gyrodactylus salaris. The sequence continues at coordinate 5,146 of JJOG01003415.1, forward strand.
AGAAACTAATATACGAAAAATAGCAGCATATTTAGAACTAACAAGCTTCATTAGGTTGCGTATAAAAATTAGCAAAAATCGTATATATAGTGCTTTAATGTTTATGTATATCGATATATCCTATGACTTTTTATAAATTAATCAGTCATTTTTAATAAATTCTCGCTTCTCCTTGAAACTATGATAAACCATCTCTAGACGCGTTTTGTCTTGCTCAAGACTCATCAGTAGAGACTAGGTAGTCTTCTTTCATTCATCAATGAATTCATTTTTGGTTTCATAGTAAACTTTTAAATCTAGTGTCATGACTTTAGTGGTCAATTCAAGAGGTTGGTATTGCGATCACTAGAGCACCAATATAACTCCTAAGAGTTATATTTCGAAATTATGGTATTTTTTGATTCTAATCAATTATCAAAAATTAATTTTTTTCTCTATGAGGTTTGTTTACAAAGCTATTAGGTCCTAAAATAGCCTTAAATCAGAAGTCCTATTTATAGGTCATATTTAAAGAAATTGGTTTCAAATGTTCATTTTATCAGATTATCTTGTCTGATATATTTTTAGGTCCTTGAAAATTTTTTTCAAGTCCTAAATCCTGATGCTCGAGCGATCACTGCTAGCGATCGGTTGAAAGTTGAAGCCAAAAATGAATTCATTGATGAATTAAGGAAGACGAAACGCGTCTAGAGATGGTTTATCATTGATGGCTAAAAGTTTTCTTGAATAAAGAATAATGAGTCATTTTATAATAGAATCTTGAAAACACCTATTATTAGTGATAACTCTGCCAGTATTTCCTATGGTTGTTATAATAATCTATACCTCTCCTATGAAAAGTGATAAAAACCCTCATTTTTATTAATAAACCATAAATTTGAGTTTTGTAATTTCCAATTAGTTTTCAATCGATCGAATAGATTTTAATCTTTGAACTCGAAAAGACGAAGGATTCTTTTCTGCCAGATACCACTCGGGTGATTGACAGTTACTAACTCTATATTTTCTCTCATTGCAGTGATACAATTGAACAATGGCGAACAGGTTAGTTACATTTTAAAGTTATTCTCTTGAGAAACTTTGAGCGAATTAACGAAAATTAGACGCTAGCCGTCCATTTTGATCTTATCCCATTGAATCCCATGAAAATAAATTTCAAAATATTCATAGAATTCTCTTTTTCTAACACAAGATCATTCATAGATGTAGGAACATTATATTGTTGAGGGCTTGTCAACACTTTTTTATATCTATCGAAAATGGTGTTTAGTTACAAATTCATAGAGTATGTCAAAATATGTTGAAATAAATTTTTTTTTATTCATCAAGTCCTTTTTATGAGGCAAACACAAAAATAATTTGCAATCGAGCTGATCAAACATTCCTTACGCCGATGATTATCTGCATTTTCAATGCCCAAAATAGAGCGAAGTAGACTCTCATAAATTGTTGTCGTTCATCCCTGTTAACTCGGTATTAAAAGATGAGATTTAACATGGAAATTGTCATTGGTTCTTTTCCATATCAATTGTCCCTCGTAGGTTAGAGAGCTGCAAAAAGAAACATGTGTCCCCAAGAGTTAGCTGGTTCGTTAGTCAAATCAAACGTTATTTGTTTTTGTAGAGAAAATTTTCAATTCTTGACAATTCTAAAGACTCACCAGTTACCGAGACGATACATAGTGTTGATATTAAAAAGAATACAAGTTTTTTGCTGAAAGAGAGAAAGAATTAAAAGATGCTCTGAGAACATATTAAAGGCTACACACTTCATCTTGGATATAAAGACGATTCTTTAGCGTTGAGCTGGTCTTTTTATACTCTATGAATGCAATAAATGAGAGAGTATTGTGTAATTTGAGTGGAAAATATAACCTCTCCGCACCAGTTGGTATTTCATTTTTATTAATCTTCTCAATTCTGGTCGATTTATAATATTTCACTTTTGAATATAAATATTTGATTGCTCTCTGTGAAAAAATCTAAAATTTAAGAATTTTATTAGATTAATGTCGATAATTTAATTTTTTCTTTCTTAATTTAATTATTTGAATGTGAATGCAGATATGTAGAACACAAAAATGTATTTTCTCTCTATTTACCCTATGCCCTAATTAGTTGTGATAATTAAATCTCATTTACATGAAAATCTTGTCAATGATCTTTAAATAGTCACATAATTGAGTATAAATTCTTTGGGAAATGGAAGTAGACTCTTGATTCTATAAATAGCTTATCAATAGAATATTTAAAACGTTCAATAATTAAAATTATTCATGCATTAACCCTTCGTGTAGTCTCAAGAGAGAACCATAAATAGATAATTTATTTAAGAAATTCTTCTAGTTTCAGTTTTTAGAAAAAAACATTATAAATACTATTTTTTCAAGTGGACATGTCCACTTCAAGATTCATTCAAATACATGATATACCCAAAAAGGTGCTTCAACCTACTAATATTTCAATTCTTCAAACTATAGACAAGTCAGATGCGTCAGAAAAGACCCATTTTATTGTTAAAGAGTCGGCAAATGGCTACAATGAGAAACTTGACAAAGAAGTAGAGTAAGTTTTATCAAGTCTTGAGAACATAGTTTCCAGTCAGAGTATTTAGCTAAACAACTTCTCAATAAAGGATTAGAATAAAATATTGAATGCGTAATCTTGGTAAGATTACACCCAAGAAAAAGTTCAGAAATTTCTAGATTTTTATTTCCAAAATGGTATTTTTTATTTATATAAAGGTGCCAAGAACAACATTGGAAGGATTTTGAACTTTTCTTCTTTCTTAGAATTTGAGGTCCTTCAGGTTCACATAATGGGTTATAATGGTCAGATAAAGGGACTTCAGGGACACTTCTCTACTGAATTCGTTTGTGTGTTTCACAGAACCTCATTCATACTTTAAAGTAGAATAATCCTATTTTATCCTGTTGTTTTTTTCAAAATTCTTCTTTGCGTGCGTGTAAACGAGCCGAATTTCGTCAAAAATCTTCTGTTTTCTATCATGTTTCATGATTTTGGTGTTGAAGAAGGAGAGCGAGTCTAGAAATTTGAAAGATGAAACCGTTTCTCGAGCAATGCAGACTACATGTTCGATATTTAAATGGTACGAAAAAAGGTTACGTTGCTTATCAGTTCACTAGTGGCTGTTAAAGTGCATGCGTTCAAAGAGCATTTCAAGCCCGGAGAAAGTCGTAGCCTCGCATCATTCCAGGAACAGAATGAGGATGATTCCGCCGACCTAAAACAGTTTTCGTATTCTCTACAACGTTTCTACCGACAAAAAGGGCCATGTTCAAATACTGTATCTGGAAAAGGCTGAGAACCACTTCAAAAAGTGGACTGAAAGGAACTCAAAAGAAGAGGCGACGATACAAGGGTTATCACTGGAAAATTAGATAGGAAAAGTGCAAAATGAAGAATTTGCGGTATTTATTACAGTGAAAAGTGAAGATTATACAATCCCTAAAAATCTCTTATATTAATTGTCGAGACACCTTTTAAAAAGTGCTTCAAGATCTGGCAGTTTCGGGAATGTGCGAAATTCAAAAAATAATTTCTAAACAATCAAATAGGCGCATTAATAAATCGATTCTGCTAGCCTCCCTCCCCGTTATAACCCCTCATGTGAACCCGAAGAGAGTTATGAAACTCTAAGAAAGAATTGTAATTTTTCATTCGAAAACTAGAAATTCTAACTTGCATTTTCAAGTTACAAAACATAAAAAATTTGAGGATTAGGAGATTTTAAAATAAATTAAATTCATATTAAAGCAAGCAGTGCAGCGTATTTAAACTTTAGTACAATAAATGTATCAGACAATATTGCGTACACCATTCATTGAATAGTTTCATTACTCATTGAGTGAAAAATGTCTATCAGACCATGCTTCAATACTCTGAAACATGTTGATAGCCTGTTCTAAACATGTTTTTTCTCAATTCTTTCAACGTAAACTCATTCTGACACAATTAAAATTCAAATATTTATTTAAAACAATGAGTTTTTCATTGTCTATCACGAAAGTGGTGAGTGATTGAAGGACTCAACTAGTTTTGTTCTAATCTTTGATCTATTTTCTAAATTATTCCATTCTATAGCTCAAAGCGGAACAGTCCAGCTTTCTTTACTGGTTCATTAAAGTAGTTGTTCTATGAAAAGAATCTTTATTAAAAAATGAACAAGATCTGTAAATGTTTAGTTTAAAATATTTTGGTTAAAGAGTCCATTTAACAGTTATTTTAAAATCTTTTGACTTTGAAAGTCAATATAGGTCAATATGTATTATACTTTTCCTGCCTTCATTTTATTTTACATGTACAAATCAGAATAGTTCGAAAAGAGCTTTTCATCATCATTCTAATAGGTACTCAAGCAATAAACGACTCACGAGATACCGCTGCAAATTCATTCCATTCGAGAGTCTATTCTACGAGGTCCGTGGTCTCTACTCACGCTGGATGTCTGATTTCTACGACGTCTTCGCCCAATACAAAAGCCACTACATGCTGATATTGAGTAGCATCCTCTTCATATTCTTCGTTGTCCTAGCACCGTGCCTAACATTCGGCTCCCTGCTGAATGAACAAGTAGACCAGCGTTATACAATCTACTCTGCCCTGTTATGCAGTGGCTTGTGCCAATTTATATTCGCCTTACTATGTGGTCAGCCGTTAATAATTGTCGGTATTACCGGGCCCACATTCATCATTGAAATTTGCATCTTCCTGATTGCCAAAAATCCTCAAAGCTCCCTGCCAATTCTACGATTCCAAGTGGCTGTCGTCTCCACGGTTATCTCCTTCATTCTTTCCTTCTTCAGCGTCACTAAGCTAGCTGGCATGGTACGCCGAAGTCTAGAGGAGATTTTCAACTTTTTCATATGCGTCTACTTCATCTTCAAGGCGATGAAGACGATTTTTGAACCAATCATCCTAAAGGAGGACGCGATCAGCCTCTCAAATAACCTCAAGTCACTCTTCTTATGCATATTAATGTTAACAATTTGCCTCTACTCGTCGTACATACAAAAGAGCAATCTATTTCGTCGGTCGATTAGGAACACCTTTGGCTTCTTCAACGTCCCGATAAGCCTATGTGTTTGTACTCTTATCGACCAGTTGGTCTTTAAGAATGTCAGCCTGCTGAATCACCAGGGGACGAATAAGACGCTAGCTGTTGTTGTGGACAAGAGTAAAATGGTGGAACTGCATTTTCTCAAGGACTTTATAACAGTCTATCAGGACATCTCAGTCTCAGAGCACGCCGCCTCAATCGGCATAGGCTTCTGTCTCAGCCTAACCATTCTAACTGAGACGGTCCTGTCTGGGCTGACAGTCGCCAAAGCTGAAAGGAAGCTGAAGAAGCCGAGTTTGTTCGCCATTGACTTCTTTGTCTCTGCCTGCATTCTTCCGATCATCTCCGGGGTGATGTTTTGGCCCTTTTTGAATTGCGCCGCGGTCCGCTCCAACTCCCACGCCATCTCACTGACTATCTGGGATACCAAGACCATGCCTGGCGTACCGCATAGAGTAGTCGGCTGTGTTGAGCAGAGAATTACCAGCCTAGTGATTGGAGTACTAATCGCTCTAACTTTCCTCATAGATCAACGGGTCTTCAATTTCATCCCAAAGGGCGCTCTCCTCGGGATGTTTATGTACATGGGAATTATGGGCCTGCGGCCGTTAATTATCACCAAGAGGCTCTCGAAGTTTGCCAAGCGTCGAAAGTACTGGAACGAGAAGGCGTACGCTTCAAAGTTTCCCAACAAGGTCCTCTACTCATTTGTGTTTGTGCAGCTGTTCTTCATTATCGTGTTGATTGTGTTCAACTTGGTGACTGAGTTCGCCAAAGTTGCCATTACATCGCTACTCTTCCCGTTCGTCCTTTTGATGTACGGTGCTCTAAGGGAGTTCTTTCTGCCCAATATTAAATCCATTGCCGTTTACTTGAATCATGTGAGCTCACATCAATTATTGTAACCACTCGCCAGTTGAGAAGATATTAGGTCCTATAATTATCTATATGTAAAATTTCAAAAAATTGAATCTTCGACCAAAGATTCACAATAAAATCATATTCTCAGTAAGGGATTTTTTCGAGGATTTACAAAGATATGAGACTAAAATGTACCAACTCTAAGTCCAACAATAAGTATCGCTGCAAAACACGAGCCAGAAAGCTAGATAATAGAAATTTAGACACAAAATCCAAAGAAGAAACCACAATTTTAACAAGAATAGAATTTAATATTTTATAAATATTACTTATGAGTAGTATGACATCAGTAGACAAGATATAAAAGTTGTACCCAAAAAGATGGGTTATTCGCCTAATTTAAAATGTACTTTTAATATTTTTCATCTAAAAAATGTACAGAATTGCTTTAGTACAGATTTTGATAAAAGATTATCGAGTATTTAAAATTAAATTTAAAATTTAGTGTTATCAAAAAAAATTAAATCTTCTGGCTAGGAATTATGGAGTAAATTTTGTACTGAAATTCGTAATGAAATTTTGAAAGAGTTCATCAGATAATCTACTGCTAGAGTCTTTATTTTGAGAATTTTGTGTTCCCCAACGATCGATATTGCTTTGAAAATTTGAATTTGGCGCGACACATTTTCCCTTGGATATTTTTTTTTATAATAGAACTTTTATTTCGAGATTATTTAAGATTGTGATCAAATGTATAGTTTATGTTCTTTGAATAAAGAGTTTTTGTTGCCGACATTCCACAAATGTTTGCAGATACTTTTGGTCTTTAGCATCGAGAGACTTTTGATCTTTGTGGAGGAGCCTTGCAGCAAATTGAGGTTAGCTCTGAGAAAACTGTGTTTAAACTTGTTTCTCGTATTGTGACCATGCCCGGCTTCAACTCTGGTTTTGCTTGACAGGTTGAAATAAGTTGTACCTTTTTAGGAGTTTTTGATAACTTATAAATCCTCCACATGAGGTGAGAAATTTGTATTGTAATCTCTCTATTTTCTCGCATTTGTTTACTTTGAGATTTGTTAATAGATTTGAGCCAAAAGTCAAAATGAGTCAAGATTAAGGACTTGAATAATTTTATCCTTAGTCTTTTGTTCATTGTTAGCTTTCGGAGGAAGTATGCCTTACTTCTGACTGATTTGATCACATTTTG
>JJOG01003420.1:0-23419 GCA_000715275.1 Gyrodactylus salaris
AAATCAAACATATTTTTTTGTCTAAAGTGATAATGGTGAAAAAAATAAATCGAAATAACTAATCTTTCTAGCCTTTGAAATCCCATTTTGTGTTATATTAAACGTTGAAATTAAAAACAGCAGAATCAAACCAATAAAATTCCAACATTCCACAGAGCCAATGAAAACTGGGTTGATTTTTTTGTCGTTCTAAATTCTATTAAGGAAAATCATTCCTATTCTACTTACCATGTACAATATATTCGTGTAACGAGTCATATTTATTGATCGAAATGAATGGCTTTTCCAAGCTTGTGATAATCATCACTATACTATTGGGAAGTCTCGTGAAAGGTAATATAATTCAAATTATTAACTAACCTCTTTAGAATCGATAGGCGGAGAAGCGGAAAAGAGGCTCCTATCATACCTCTTCGATTCATCACGTCCAGATGCCCATAATCCTCGGGAGCGTCCAGTTGATGACCACCGAAAGAATCTAACGATTCGGACAAATTTTAGTATTTTTCAAATTACCGAAGTTGTACGTCCAATAAATTCATATTCTTTAGAATGAACGAAGCCAATACATTTCAGCGATTATGTGGGTTTCAATGGTAGGTTGATATTTTGCTCATGTGTAAACCCTTTAGTTCTGGTATGATAACCATTTCAATTGGAATCCTTTAGAGTACAACAACCTGGCGAGAATAAACCTGCCATACGATAAGATCTGGACTCCGACCCTGCTTTTGTACACGAGGTAATGCCTTTGATTAATTTTATCCAAGTGCAAATCAAAACTTTGACCAAAAGTACCCGAGTCACGTTATAATACGGAACACGAAGGAGGTGCAATGGATGCCGCCGGGTCTAATGTACTCGACGTGTCAAATGAACGTCGCTTGGTTCCCTTTCGATGATCAAGAGTGCATTTATAAGTTTGGCACGTGGTCCTACAGCGCCTCGGAGATTGACCTGAAGCCGGAATGCCCAGGGAGTATCGGCGTCTGTCAGGCGGATATGAGCGAATTTTCAAAGCACAGCGAATGGGCTCTGATAAGTGAGCTAAACACCTATAAATTCGAATAAAATTTCTCATTAATCACTTCTATTCTTTATATGATTTTTCTTAATGAAATATAGTATTTTTTTTATGAATGAAGTTTCTTACAACTTTTTCACACAGATGTCACACATTATCGCGAGGAAGAGGAGGAGAATGGTGAGAAATTCGCACTTATTGTCGTCTCCTTCAAGTTACAACGCAAGGCTCTATATTATCTCTTCAACTTGATCGCTCCGTGTATGGTTATTTCTATAGTAGCCCTGTTAGTCTTCGCTCTGCCACCAGATGCCAACGAGAAGATTTCTCTAGGCGTGACAATCCTCCTCTCACTGACACTATTCCTACAGATGGTGGCAAATAAGCTCCCGCAGACCTCAGAGAGTATTCCAGTCTTGTGTAGGTTCCCAATTGATTAATCTCTTTCTAGCTATTTACTTTTGCGTAACGATGTGCATCAGCTCCGCGTCCCTAGTCTGCACTGTCTTCCTATTGAATTGTAGATACCACCCGAGTGACGTAACCTCTGTGCCTTGGTGGGTAAGTTCTGTGCTACCTCATGGAATCTAGAATCTGTTTTAAAAATCCAATTTTAGATTGACGTATTGGTTAACGATTACATAGCGAGGTTCCTCATGATGCCAGTACATAGGTGGAAACCTGGCGAAGAGAAACGACCCAAGCGATACAAGAGGGTCGATTCGTGGAAAAACATCAGTAATGAGAATATAGAATTTCGCCCCCTTTCTATAAAAAACCCAAAGGACTTCAACGTGGAATATGGTAAAAATAGTTGATTCCACGTTAATTTAAATTATATTATTATTTTCATTTAGATGACCTAAGCATGATGTCAAATAGTTCTTTAATGCGGGATTGTGATAGTCTTGAGGAAAAGTTCAAATTCGAGTATAAAAAGATAGAAAAGGACTTGAACCAAAGGAGTCATACCGCGGAAACACATTTCAAATGCTCCATGAGTGGTGGCATAAAGGATCTAGAATTGATCCTAGAGGAGGTACGATTTATAACAGACAAATTGAAGGAGTTAAATTACGAATCGGAGGTCTCAGCCTGCTGGAAGTACGCGAACAAGGTCTTGGATCGGTTCTGCTTAATCATATTCAGTGTTGTCTTATCGCTGACCTTTATCATTCTGCCGATAGCGCCCAAGTTCATAGAGTCTTTCACAATAGTTGGTTATGAATCTTCGGTATGATTTTCTAGAGGTTAGATAAATTATGTAATAATATTCTAATCAATAAACATTTCTACTAAGTACTTTGACAGGCTTTCATCTTCTTATGGGACGAAAATAGTCTTGAAATTAATTTTTTTCTTGTTCCCTCTTTCAATAATATCGAGAGAAAGAAACTATGCACGCGTACAACGCTTTTAAGGTGAATACTTTTTAATAAGGGAGTGAAATGCGGGACAGAAATCCAATATTTTCCCTAACCACTATGGAATTATTAAAACGTTTTGTACACTTCATAGGCATTTAGAAAGTTTTAAATTAAAGAATCCTTTAAATTGTGTGAGCACTTTAGAGCCCTGACATATTGGGGAATTCTTTACAAATTTCATTGTAAAAAGTCTAGTTGTAGTAATTGACGCGAGAAAAAATTCATTCAATAAAATATTTATTTATGCAGTCGAATTATCATTGGAAACGATGAATGATCTTGATAAATTCGGCGCCGATGAGACGACGGTTATTATGAGAATTATATTAGCTATTGTAAATAAAATTAAGCAGAAACGGTCTACAACACGTGCCGCAAATTTCCACTCATTTGAGCACTGAGAGTCGTATGCTTCCTCACGAATATTCTTCGTGATCAACTTCAACTCATTCAAGAGACGCTGAAGGTCAGGCTTATAATAGCACAGGGCCTCCTCGATTAGCTTTTGACTAGGACCTTTGTTATTTGAGGTCTTATGATAGTCCTGTCTTGTATTGACCTCATTCAAGGAAGAACCAGTCGATGAATTGACGTAATTAGAAGGTCCTTAAAATAGACAGTGGTTAAGACAAATACCGCATTTTATTCTCGGCATTCACTCACGTGGCATTTGACGCGGCGACTTGAGCTTTCCAAGAGCGTAAGGTCTAAAGTTTTCGTTCTCTTCCTGCTCAGCATAAGGATACGGCGGTGGAGGTGGCATAGGGTCCGTCTCCCTCTCCAGAGTTGATCTGGACCCTAAACTTGAGTCGTCCTTGTCGGAGATGACCTCTTGGCGGGGCGTGAGAAATACCAATCTGGCCAGATAGACATTGATGTAAACTTTGATCTGGTAAAATGTGCAATCAATGTTACTAAGCGACCAAAAATATAAATTTTTTCATCAAAATAAAAATAGGGTGTGCTAACATAATGAAAGAATGTGGGTCTTTTGGACTCTGAGCAGTCGTAGATTTTTTGAAGTATCTAAATCGATGTTGATTCATTCAAAAGAAATCCAAAAAAAGGAACTTAAGAGTTAATTCGTCAAGAATTCGTTCAAGATTTCTAAAAGACAATCTGGATGGTCATACCGAATAATTTGCTGAAAATGGAAAAAATTTTCAAATAGCCATTAATTTTCAACCTTGATGGTTAAAATTTGGATAATTATTTCTTTTTACCTCAAACATCAATTTTTTTTGAACTCACATATTTTGGAACCCCATCATCGAAGCGCCACATGTGATGAAAGCTGAGCACGAGGATGGTGAAAACTATCGAGAATGAGCACAACAACATGGTGCACGAGAAGTATATGCTAATTAACGGTATCGACTCCGAGGTCTGCGGAAGTTTATCGGCGACCAATTGAAGGAACATTGTCAACGACAAGAGGATGGTCACACCGAGGGAAATCTTCTCCCCAGCATCTGGCGGCAACATGAAGACCATGAGGGACATCCCGGAGATCAGCATGCACGGCAAGGCCAGATTGAAGATGTAATATAGCGCACGCCGTTGGAATTTTATTCGAATCTGGACGTCTTCGTAAATATCGGGACAGCAGTCGTAGATTTGCTCGTTTCTCTGCACCGTTATTGCTATAAAAAGAGGGTTAAAGTCAGTTTTTTGGACAAGATTTATCTCATACAAACTAACAGTAAATGTTAAACTCTCCATTTTCAACGGTTTCAATCGCCTGTTCATCGTTGCACTTTTCCTCTCCAGATTTGCACGGTATTCGGAATGTAATTTGGCCGCCAGTATGACTCCAGGTGCCAAATTTCAACTTGCAAACCTGAGAGTCGAAAGGGAACCAGAGGATGTTAATTGTGCAAATCGAACGAAAGAGACCCAGTGGGTACCAGGTGACCTCTCCGTTAAACTTGACGATAACATTTGAATGATGGAATCGATCGAAACTCTCATCAACACTGAAGAGTTAACCAACAAATGCTTACCAGTTATAGAGGAGCAGATCCGGCTTCCAGATCATATTCGGAGCGAGGTTAAGGGTCTTGATCCCGCCATACTCATCTGGTTTCCATATGAAGTGGTTATCTTGCCAAGTCTATCACATAATAAGTCTAAATCAACCCACGTTCTTAGCCCAGATGATCGATGTAAGAATTTGGTTCTTTTCGTCCTAGAAGAATATATTTATCTCAAAGCTTACGACGTCCATAATCTTGTTGACAGTAAACTTTGAGTGCAAGTGTAGCGGTTGGCTTTCATTCATTGTCGGCCTCTCTAGAATATTGTGAGCGTCCTTTCTAGTCTCATCAAAGAGCCGCTTTAGAAGGCGCTTTTCGTCAACACTAGCCCATAAGGTGAATAGAACTAGGGTTTTAAAGGAAAGACATACTTGTTAGTAGGATAATACCGACTCTAATTAGCATGGCCATTTGGGTCTCGGATTACGCATACATTAAATCTAATAGGGTGGATTTGGGTGGAGCTTTTCCTATTCCCCTTCAGATTGAATCACTAATGCACGATAATCGTTTCATTTGGCATGGGATTATGTTTGGATGTTAAGAAGAAAGGATTCTCATTGGTTCAAATACCAACAGCCAATCATAGTGGAGAATCCCAATTTAACACAAACTGACTACAATTATAGCTTCTAAACTGAGAAAAATAAGCAATCTTTATAAAAGGATTTTTTTATTTGACTCAGTGTAGGCTCCTTGAGATATTCGGAGCCGATACAGCCAGAGAGAATGTCATTAGGAATGTCGACAAGGTATACATAATGAGGCAGAAGCGGTCTACAACACGGCCTGCAAAGATCCATTCTTTGGCAATCTTTCGATCTTCATCGACTTCCTTTACTTTTCTATTAATTAACAAGGTTTTTTTCTGGAGTTTTGACAAATCCCTTCTGTACAGACGCAAGAGTCTAATCATTTTTGATTCCTTGAGTGGAAAGGAACTTGCCAGATTGTTTGACATTCTATTGATTGGACGATATCCATCTAGAAAGTGGTTAATTTACGATTTAATTTTTGATAATAATCATATTATTAGGGATTCAACTCGTGAAAATGTAACCCTGTTACAACAAGAAAAATATGAGGACTTTACTTTAAAGCTCACCATTCAACTTTTCGTATTCCGTAGAGACAGTCACTCTGAATGGCCTCAAGAAGACTAGACGAGCGATGTAATCGTTGAGATATACCTTGATCTATTGAGAGAATAGGTTATTATTTGGTTCAAGCCATTCATACTCACAAGTAGTGTCTTGATAATTTTAAACAAAATATTTAGATCGATCATCATAATTAGCGTTTTACTCTAACAAGCACATTTAGGGTTTTATAGGATCTTCATCGTAACTAGGGCACCTTAAAATCATATTTTATATGCTGTTACTACTATCAGAATAAAATGGTATATATTTAGCATACATTGTCAAAAATAGCATATTTTTCCCTAAAATGAATAGAATGGATACAAAGCTTCAGATTAGGTAACGAATACTCAAAATAAGTTTCATTTCTCATTTTAAAAAAAATGCAATTCTTACACAAAAAACTTGACTCAATACTTACTCTTGAACAAACGCATTGAGGTAGGACAAGTTTTGAGAAAATAAACGTATTAACATTTAGAAAAGTCTCTGTGTGTTGACTAATCTTTCACCTGAAGTCAGAATCACATTTTGTTTTTCAAAAGACAAAGATCTGATGATTAGATTTGCCAAGCAGTACAGATAAATGCAAATGATGTAATTTCAATTCAAGGGTGAAGGGATTTCTCATTCCTTTAATTAAATCAAGAAAACTAATATGATTGACATTTTGCCAGTGAAAACATATTCTCTTTTAGTATGCTTTGGTGATGTAATCTTGGAAGAATGTAAATCCGAAGTAATTGAGAGAGAGAGGGGGTTGAAATATGTCATGGGAAATTTTGCTGAGAGATGCAACTAAATAAGGAGATACCATATAACGCTTCAATTGGTAAGATAATTATTGTGTACAATTAAAAAATGAGAGGATTCTGTTACACACTGGTAAAATTGCCTTTTATTATTGCTATGCTCCAATGGAGGTTGCGCAATTGGAAGGCGAAAAATCAAACTGACTCAATCATCTTTTTCTACAAGACTTTTTGAAATAAAGAACACACAGTTTCATGCAGAATACTAATTCGGGATTAAATTTTTTTGAACCAGACCCAAATAAGTTGTGGATAAGAACTGATTATAAAAACAATTTTATTTTAAATGTAGCTGTGATTAGTTTCAAATCACATTTTTAATATTTTTACTTATGAGTAGTACTTATCCAAAAGTTGATTTTAGTTATTTTAAAGACATTTTATTATAGACTTCTGATTCAGCATCATCTATATTTCTCGAAACTATAAGATCTAATTTTTACAGATAGCGTTGGTCTACGATGCACTAAATTGCGCGTTCCCCAAGGATTAATCCTACTTTGAAAACTTCCAAAAATTACTAATCACTAGGGCTATCAAATGCATATTTTTCTTTAAATTATTCATATTTTAGACAGAAATTGGTCTCGATTTGCATATTATGCGAAATTTTTACGTGTTTTACTTTAAATTTTATTTTAAACAAAATTTGTCAAAACCTTCAGAATTGAACAAATAATATCTCATTACGTCATTTAAACTAAGAAATATTTTGATTGCTTTTAATCGTAGTTGCTCGTTTATCACAATTTTAAAGACAGTCGTTAACAAATTTATTTAAGAACCCTGATTTGGTGGTAATTTGGAGAACACGGTTTAAAAGATATAAATGTACATTTTAATTTATCAGTTTATTCTTCTTGATAAAGAAAAACGACGTATTCAATGAATTCATAAAATAGGATTTTTCATAGTATTTCAATCAAGAGATTTGTTTTAATTTTCAACTTTGTAAAAAAATACTTTTTAAATTACGTTAAATCCAAACCAAGTTATTTGATAGAAATAAATGTAATTTTAGATAATCTTGTGCGAAATCTCTCAATTACGCAATCAATATTTTTAATTTAACACTAAAAATAAAACTTAATTTACGATGACCGACATATTCGCAAGTTCTCAAGATCTTAATCATGTTTATATCAATATTACTGAATAGATTTCTAGAATTTATGCATTCTAAGGCTAGAAAAGGTTGAGGTCAACTTTCACAGACAACATCTGATGATTAAAGATTGAAATTTTAGAGTATGTAGAGAATTAGTGAATCAATTACAATAATAAAAACAGAGGATGTAACTTAGTTTAAGAAGGAAAGAGAGAGAAATATGTAGAAACAGATTCTACACAAAAAAGTAGTGAAAATAAATCACATAACAGTTTTTCTGCTTAGCTAAATCAGAGATGATGAGTGCACACCACCATCTTGGATAAACATGCCTCGACACGGATTCTAAAGGTGCAGAGAGTTTAAACAATAAAACTGTTTTACGACTGCCGCGACGGGAAATTCGTACAATTTATTCCATTAGGTCTCTAATGCACAGGGTAGATTAGGGTACTGCTCTTTGAAATAAGATCACGAGGAATCGCTTTAGATTGCTCAATTATATGATGAAGATCTAATTCTGAGGCTATTTCTATCTTTTGTGCGCTTTAAATCTATCTACTAAGGTCGAGACTCCGATGTGTTTAAAATCCATGTAAAAATAAATTCAAATGGCCGCTATCGACTTTCTCGTTTTTTAAAGGCTACTGAATGAAATATCGATATATTCTGTTCAAGCAAATTATTCTGCTCCTAAAGATGATCAGATTTTTGAAAAATATTCTCCGTTTAGATTTCAAAATTCTGGCTAATTTTTAACTAGATATCGCGCATCAGTCACATCTTCCCAACAAAAGGGTTTTAATTGAAAAAAAAATTTCTAAAGAATAGCATTTTTCATGCATTTCCCAAATATTACTCTTATCTCACACAAAATCGTTAGATAGTCGAGAAAATCCTGGTTTTGGCGAAAGTTAAAATTAATTTGAATACGATTTTCATACGCAAATTATTTTTTCCTGTTTCCAACACCTAGAATAAATATTCAATACACATTTCCTCGTGAAATCATGTTTAGATTGTGCGCGATCTAAAAGAGTTAAAATCAAAATCAGTGCCCTACTGGCCGCTTATTCATGTGAGGAATATTAAAATCCCGAATTTTCTTTCCTCATGTATCTTACTCAAGGAGAAATTTTTATACGGACGAATTCTGTTTAAAAAGATTATGACAGAAAATATATGGAAATCTCAAGAACAGCAATTTTTTGTAAATATCAACATTTTTAGAATGTTATTTAGCGTCCAAATTGTGAGGACAGTGGGTTCTGTCAGTAGCAACTTTGACTTTGAGTTATTCTCGATAAAACAGAGAATAAAGACTTTCTAACATGATCGAAATTTTAGCCTATAAACTCACCAATCGCGGTACCGGGCCTTCATTGTTCAAGTGGAAGGACATGACAAGGACTGTGGCTGCAATGGAGAGAGCGCAGAGGAGCATTGTCACTAGGAAATAGGAAACTTATGGAGTTAGACCAGAAAGACTGATTTTGTGGGATTAAGAGAGCTCACCAATCTTTGGGAATTGAAAGGACTCCTGTGGCAGAATGTCTCCGATGGTTTGGAGAAAAACCATTTGAGATAACAGAATGGTTACGCCTAAATTATAATTAATTTCAAGTTAATTATTCGTTGGTAAGAAACACGGACTATCAAGTTTAACGTACCGAAACTGATTTTGCCTCCAGCATCAGGCGGCAGAATGAAGACGAATATAGTCACAAAGGATAGGATCAGACAGGGAAAGATTAGGTTGAAAATGTAGAATAGGGCCCGACGCTGAAAGTTGATCGATATAATGATCCTATCAAAGGTAGCATTTGGGAATATACTCAATCGCTGGAGAGACCTTTGAGCGTGTGTTTCTAAAGGAAAGGCAATAAATTAAATTCATTGGCCATTTGAAATCAACCAATCAAATGTCTCCACTTTGAAAAGCCAATGAGATTTGAGTAGATTCTATTTCATTAGTTAAAAAATAATATAATTATCTCAACTAATGACTCTTAAGAAGTCAAATCGAATGATTAGGAATTAATTGATACAAATCTAACTCGAGCATGAAATCATCAAGACAGAGGGAAAAGCCAATTTGGGGCAATATACAGAATCAAGAGAGAAACGTAGAAAATAGTTGGCAAAATAATTTTCCGATGAAAAATATCACTCAAAAAAATAATAATATGACATTCTGAGCGATATTTTCCTCTTATTCATGATTTGTACAAATAGTTCACGGATTCATCAACACCTTTGCAAATATGGGATAGGTGAAAAATAATGTTTACATTACCTCATCACAAGAACGGTGGGTCCATCACATGTATTCTGTTGAATATAAAAATTTAGGACAAAATATATTTCCCCCCTAAACAATAGAATCTGAAAGGTTTAATTTATTATGAGCTTCTCAAAAATGGTTTATTGTACCCAACTTGATGAAGTTAACAAGAAAATCCAAGACAACAGCCGGCTATGGCGAATAGAGGTAAACATAATTCTTCACCAGGACAATGCACGACCACAGATATCTTTAATGACCCGAAAAAAATATCTGACTTGAAATGGGAGACAATGGACCATCCACCGTATTCTCAAGATATTACTCCATCAGATTACTACCTTTTATAAGACCTCCAAAATCATTTAGGCGAAACCCGAATTTTGAGTTGAGGAGTATTTTGGCTCTAAAACCGAAGAATTTTGGAAAAAATAACATAGAAAAGCTTCAAAATCGTTAGTTAAGAGTTATAGATTCTAATGGAAATTATTTTTTTGAAAAAATGTAAATTTAAGAAAAATAAAGGAAATCTATAACCAGGCGAGCTATAAAATTTAAAGATTTTAAAGAAAATTTGCCTGCAGTAATAGCATTGCCCCAAATTTGAGGGTCCGATTATGTGGAGTACGCCTGTACCTTGATTTTGTCATGCAATGACAAAGGCTACCCAAGATATGCATTCCTTT
The DNA here is from genome assembly GCA_000715275.1 of Gyrodactylus salaris. NCBI lineage: Eukaryota > Metazoa > Platyhelminthes > Monogenea > Gyrodactylidea > Gyrodactylidae > Gyrodactylus > Gyrodactylus salaris. The sequence continues at coordinate 10,520 of JJOG01003420.1, forward strand.
CTGAAAAATATGCACAGTAATCTTAGAAATATGCAAAAATACACTTTTTACCGTGCAAAACAACACGTAACATTTTTCACAAAATATGCATAATTTAAAGAAAAGTACGCATTTGATAGCTCTAAGAATGACTTTCACAAAATTCTTGAGTTGAAATAACCGTTTTTGTGATTTTTTCTCTCTCTGACGTTTGGTTGTCTTTAAAATCGACCTCATGAGTAACCCAAATTTTATTTTTCAGAACTCAATAGAACTCAGCATGATTTCTATCGTCTAAATAGTAAAAATACATTATTATTGAACTCATAATTGTGAAGATAAATTTGCAAAAGTCTACTGCTGTAGTATTTTTGTAAAAAAATAACTTTTCAATTTACCCTGTTTCACACTTAATTTCATTTGAACTAAGAGCTTGTCATCTAATGACAACCTTGATTGTGACTCACCGAGAATGTTAAACTCCCCATGAATCGGAGAATTGAGCTTCGCATAATCTGCACAATTCTCAACATTCTCCTTGCACATCAGCTGATAGCGTACCTGATTGGTTGGATGAGAGAAGAGTCCAAAGTTGAGAAGGCAGGTCTGCTCGTCGAAGGGGAACCATTTGATGTTGATGTCGCACTTGCTGGAGAAAAGGCCCAGGGGGTACCAGATGATACTTCCGTCGTAGTTGACGATAACGTTTGTTTCGTGGAATTTACCGAATTCTCCAGAGGCACTAAAAAGTTTGGTTTTCAAAACCTTAAATATTGCTGCCAGAAATAACCATTTATCAGTTGTGCGATGGCCTCCTATCCACCCAAATCAATTCATAAGATAAGTTCAAGTACTGTATTTTGTCCTATTATGACTAATCAGTAGGGCTACCAAATCATGGGAGGTTTTTTTCACATTGACAAAAATTAGTTTATACGTCAAGGAATTTTTTCGCGAATCTGTGCTTATATTATTGGCGACGCTATTCACAACAGAGAACTCATATTTAATTATTTATCATCATACATATTTCTGGTAGCCCTACTAATTAGTACAGCTATCCTGCTCACGACCAACTCGGAGAGATCTGATCAACATTATCTTGTTAGAAGTGCTTTTTTATCCTATTGTAGTCAAATTTTAACCCTTTAAGCCCCGACGTTGCTCTAACATTGACTTTTCTTATCGTTATTCATATATCCAAGGTCGTAAAATACATCAAGTCACATCATTTTGAAGAAGAGTTTGTAGGCTTGCTGATTATATATTTAAGGTTATTCAGTCATTTAGTCGAAAAAAGATATTGGTTGTCGACTTTTTAAAAATTCTGAAAACACCAACTATATTATGTAATTTTGAGTTTTTCTATTTTCCTCATCTCACGTTGCAGAAGACTTATAATTTCCACAAGTATGTAACTGTGTTTGAATAACAAGAAAACAAGACATATTTTATCGACTGTATTCTATTGAAAGAGGCAAAAACCTCATTTATCTTCAAAGAAACTTTGAATATCTCCCAAACTGAATATTTTAGGAAAAATTCTCATAACCGAAAAGTTAACTTTGAAAAATAGGAATTATCATTGAAATGTAGAGTCGGGTCTTAAAGGGTTAAGTAGATAGAATTTGATCTTTCTTCCTGACTGAAGATTGCAAGTCTAAAATTTAATTGATCTCATTTGGCTATAGACTTTTTTTTGATCAAATTTTAAAAATGCCTTATGTGTCTGATATGAATTCCAAGGTTTGTTAAAACGTGCTATTTTATCGTGTGAAACTACGACACACAATTTTACACATAAACAATTTAAACACCTCTAGTCTCTAAGAACAGAATTAACTTTTCAAACTTGATCTGATATTTCTAACTGTGTAATTACGTTTGAAGCCTATCTTTCGTAGGGTTAGAAAGACTATATACTAACCAATTGTAAAGAGTGATATCGGGCTTCCAAACATCCTGATGAGGCAAGTTTAGCGCCTTAATTCCACCATACTGATCCGGATCCCAGGTTAGGGAATAATCATCCCATTTCTAGTGTGAAAGAATGCAAGTAATAAATGGGGATTTTCTTTAAATTGAGTTTTCAGGAAGCAAGAGAAAAATCTTTCTGCCTGGAAATTACGTTAAATACCTCCCCATGATGCCAAGATATGGGAGACATGTTTTACAAGGGTGAAAGAAAAAGGATGTAAGAATCCTTCTTAATGTATTAAGCCTACATGATGAGCTTGGAGGTTGTTTTAAATTGTCAAAAAGCTTTGATGAATTCCTCTCGTCAAATTTTGTGAAAAAAGAATTTTTCAACTTTTCTTAAATCGATTATTTAAAGCCCGAATCTTGATGCGAGGCACCGCAGTCGTTGTTGGGGAAATTGGGAGTCTTTTAACTCTACGATTTTAATTAGAAATAAAAATTCTTCATAGAAAACGCATGTTAATTGACCATTTTGGGTTTCCGAAAAATAATTTTAAAATTCATTCAAAAAATACCATTTTTCACTGCGATTTTTCTCATTTTGAACTGTAAATTTTTTGTTAAGAAAAGCAGTCTAAAAATGTAGTTTCGTTATTTCTACCAAGTTGATCATTATATTTTAAATTTATTGAGTCACCTTCTACTCGTGAGTAACCATTTTATGTAAGGTTTAGGTACAACAGTTACATGGGACGGCCCTAGTTTCATACAAATAAACCGAAAAAATTACCATTAAAAATCATGATCAAGAAGAAAGAAGAGCAGTATCTAAGATATTAGGGTTCAATTAGTCATAATTGATTTCTTATCGTAATCAGAAATACTCTGTCGTTAAGAAAAATTTAATTGAAAAAGTCATGTTTTCAAAATTTTCTCAAAAGTAAAACCACAACAGATCTTGATCTGATTTACAATATTAAATAAAGAATTATGGGAATATCATAGTTGCAATATAAAAATAATTCGATTAAAGTTCCTGTGTCACCAGAGGCTGGAAATAAAATATAGAAATCTTAATTTTTCACATTTAATACGCAAAAAGGAATCAGCTTCGCGATCTCCCTTCAACTCAAAAATAGTGTGAAACCAGCCCATGGCCATATCACAAGACAAGCGGTGCAGTACAACTCTCTACACTCGCTTACAAATCCGGTACTGACCGCCATCAACACAGATATCTCTAAATTTGAAAACTTCAACATAAAACAACATAAAATATTTTACCCTTAATCCTCAATGATGACTATTTATACCCTTTTGATTTTACACTGTGATTATTTTTATAAATATACAACTTCTATTGACTACCCTAATAATCAGTATTATTTGTAAATAAAATAGTGAAATACCAATTTTTAGAAATATCGTCACTCATAAGTACGAAAATGAACACTCAAGAAGAATTACAAATTGGTGATTTTTTTATAATTCGCTCAAAACTACAAAAAAAGTAGATTCATGTGAACTCACATTTTCAACCCAAAAGATGGTCGTAAGAATTTCGTTCTTCTCATCCTACAAAGGAAAGATGTAAAGGAAACCTTACCAATTTCATAAACTGGTTGAAGTAGAAACTCGAGGAGACCACCACGGTGTGGGTTGCATTCCGGTTGGGCGTCTCGATTGAGTTGTACGCAAACTCCCTATTCTGATCGAAGAGATGATTGAGGAGGTCCTTTGTGTGCTGGTCACAGCCTATGGGGCGATTATAATATTGTCCACCTACCCATTGGCCGAAGCAGCACCGCGAGATAGAGGACTAACAGCATGCTGGGTGATTCATTCGTGGGATTTTGTAATAAATGCCCAAATTGAATAAGTGAAACGGGGATATATTAATAATTGGACACAAATCATCTAACCAATCAAGTGTGAGATCCCTAGGAATGGAATGTGAATTTGTTGCTTTAAACATTATGTAGTGCCTTCAGTGTGGAAGTGTGTGACGTGATTTGGTCAATATTCTTTTAGCTATTAACGGATTGCACAATTTTGCATTGATTTAAATTTAATTAATCTTTTTTCCTCCTCGAGAATCCACTCATAACAAAGAGATATTCTCTGAGATCATAGTACTTTAAAGTAGAGTCAAATCGAAAAAAATTTGAATCAATAAATTTATGTGAGTTTCATATACGGAATTGATCTACAATTTACGATAGATCTTTACAAAAGTTCATTGTAAGGGTTTAAAAATTATTTGTTTTTTTTAGAAAATGACCGCTTTAGAAATCTTGGCTTCAAAAAAATTGTAACAAGAACAGAGCGTTGCATTGAATGAGAACAGATCAGAGATGAATAAATTAGACAATCTTATTATGTTTCAATAGAGATCAACAATATTCAAGGTATTACATTTTTGTTTAATCTTCAATGGGCTTCGAATTTGCTTATTGGGATTCCGCCTACCTAAAATTGTAAAAATTCATTAAATTTGAATAAAATTTTCATATTTAATAGTTGTTACCATCCACATTTTTTATAATATGAACAGTTTCCCCAGAATCGACTATTTAGACTCAATTTTAAATTAAGGAAAAGAATACTACTTATCAGTAACATTCGTGGTTAAATAAATACTTACCAAGAATCCGTTTCTATTCTCACTATCATGGAAGCGATTATTAGGCGCGATTTTCAAGGTTATCTGAGTGAGCAATGACGAGAGGGCAATACAAGACTCAACAGGGAGAATGATATGTTCCACAGAAAAGTCCCGGGTCCATTCTTTGAGTAGAGACTGGGATTTTCTAAGAAAAGATTGCAAAAGAAGAAATTTTCCTAAAAAGAATAACTCTTTGCGTACTTGTCAATGTCCTGGTCGTTTTGATCGGTAAGAATACGATAAAGGACACGATCAATGTAAATGGAATCAACGCTGACCGCTGTCTCATCGGATATCAGATCGGATTCGTCCAAGGACACGTGGTGTATTAGAGTCCTTTGGTCTAGAAGCCAGAGCTGGAAATGAATTAACATGAGTATTTGGCTGAAAAGGATTAATATGATTTCAAATATCAAAAGCTAAAAACTCACAAGGGCATATGGATAGACAGAGGAGGAATTTGAAGAGAAAACAATCACTCTATGGATATCAGCTTTGATCAGATTCTTGAACAATTCATGCAGGTACTCGTGGTCCGAGAGGAAGGCTGCCTCTGTATGCCTGCCGTTACAACTCGAATCGTCATCGTCTTCTGAGAGAATTATGAAAACTCTATTAATCAAAATAATGCAATGATTGCTCTCAATATCTTCAGTTCCTAGTACAGAAAGGCAGTGGTTACAGTAGAGGATGCCGCGTTCTCTTTTTATAGGTAACCTTTGAGCGAGTTTGCTCGAAATGATCAACTGAAGAGAGTTGAATTTCAGTGATCTCGAATTTAGTTCAACTTTCTCATCATTAGTCTTTCTGCGAATGTTCTTTTCAGAGTGGCTGCATTCGCAGAAGAACTCTTCATTCGAGTGCATTGGTTTATTTTCATCGGTAATGAAGGGAACCCTTTCAGTGGTGAAGTATTTCAGGTTTAAAAAGGCCAAATGACATCTTCGGCAGATGATACTTTCACCATTTCCAAGGAGATAGTCAATTGAATCAGCGAGAACTTCAGAGGACACGTTAATATTTGAAGCTACCGAGGCGTTTGTGGATTGAGGGAGACTTTTGACTGGGATCAGAGTGTCTTGAAATTTTATATTTTTCATATTGAATTTGATCGTTTTGTCGCATGTTACTAAAGTCAATTGGTTCTCAGAGTCTACTTTAAGCTTGGCATTGTCGAGGAAGTCAGAAGCTTCGGAATTAATTGAAATGTGTGACTTTTTGAGGCTTTCTAGACTCTCAATGTAGATTTGTAGGAAACCAGTGTCCATAACTCTGACTAGAAGTCTTTATGTTTTAATTTACTTTGTTCAATAATGACACTTAATGCTGTAGTAATATATTTCAGACTCAAGATTAGGTATTGCTAACTGGTAATAAGACGAATATGTTATTCGACTCGAAATTGAGTAATTTATAAATACTAATGGTTAAAACAACTCTAAATTGATACATCTTGATAACATTTGTTATATGTAGGTCAGGAAGAATTTTTGAATTTAAATTACTAAAGAGTACCACCATTACAATCATAGAGGATGGTGCTATAATTGAGCCAATTGTAAGAGTGATCTCATTAAATCTATATTGATGAGAAGAAGTTAGCCTTGTTTAGTGAAGACTCTTTACTGAAGAGTAATCTTTTCTTCGATTAAGCTGATTTTTTAGATGTTCACTTGTTATTAATAAGAACTCGTATTAGCAAAAATTGCAAAAATCATCCAATAAATCTTTCTATTATCAAAAAACTCGTATCTAATGTAACAAATTTAAATTTTTTCCTTTGTGTCAACTATTCTATAAGTTATAAATGCTATATGGGAAATTCACTAAATGAGAAAAATTAATATTAAATTAATTGGTCAAACTCTATTCAACATCACGCGTTAAATTTCAAATGATCCCATAGTGTATTATCATCACGTAGCAATATATAATGGATTTCCTGAACGTTTCTCACTTGTTTTCCAATTACAGTTGAATCCATCTTTGTGTTGTGTGCATTTCCACAATGTGACAAACTCAAATTGATTATGTGAAACGCTACTCGTGAATTTTGGTGTGGAATAAATTGAGAAAAAAACGAGCACAAAAGATAAATCTCTTGAGCAGATGGCCCGGGTTAAGAAGAATGCGGATAACCTTGCCACATGCTCGTTCGAGCATGAATGCAATCAATTCTGTTAGATAATAAGTTATTCCTCCTTTCTTCCATTAAAGGCGTTCTATGCATACAAAATGTGTAATATTTACTATAATGTAAATATACAATGCATGCAGTAATAAGCGTTTTTTGTCATTTAGATATGATCTAAATGCTGAAGTATTATACAATTTTATTTTTGATAAATTAACTCAATCTTTTGACATTTTCAATTATTTGCAAAATCTTGGAATAAAATATGGCCTACCCCTTTTGATTAAATGGCTTTAGGGAAAAAGGTCAAAAGTTCATCTCTCAGATTCCTATTATTAATTTATGAATTAAAGAAGATTGTAAATTTCTTCTCAATGAAATTTCACACATTCCCAAGATTGCTGCGCATACCTTTGGAGATTTTTTATGTCCAAGAACAAAGGACAGCTGGTCAAATAATAAGTCAAGAATATGATTTTATTGAATAATTTGGGAGATTGTTTAAAATAATACCATCAACGTTTCAGTGTTGACAACTCTAAGAACAGAGGAAACTTCTCAAGAATGTGTACAGGTGAAATTTATCCATTCTGTTATTAATTTCAACGTAGGTAAGAGAGATTTTTAATGTATTCATAGGAGGATTATTCACTCAAGTTTACAGCAAATCTACATTTTTACAAAGAAACGTGAACAATTTTCCAAAGCTTATTTAGATAATGATGGTAGCACTTGTGTTTTAAAACGCGATAGATGGAAGAAGCCATCTTTGGATGTGCATTTCAACTGGTCTTGATCTATACCTTTAGAGAGATTGACAGAGCCAACGATTTAAACTCTGTTGAGTGTAATTGACGCTTAAAGGCATTGTGCTTTTATTTTCAAGTCAATAAAATAATGTAGGAGGATGTTATAATTAAGCACTGGTATTTCAAAAAGGAATTATTTGGGAAAATCCTATTTTTTGAACTTTAAAAAACTATGAAGGGTTTTATCTATTACAGAAACTCTAAATTTGAAGCATAAATGCTTTTTGCCAAGTTAAATGCTTTGAATATCCAAATAAATTGCTTTTTGTTAAGCTTACTGTCAGAAAAAAATTTTTAAGAAAAAAAATTAAGAAATTGTAAGCTTTGAAAAGAATCTATAATTCTGAAGCGTTGATCCTATTTCTCACAACACAGAAGTCTAAAGTACCCTTATTTTTACTCGCTATCAATTACAGATCTTTTTTTCTTTGAATTGAGTTTCATAGCCTAGTCTAACTCTCTCTGAAAAGGAGGGTGTGAAACTATTTGCAAAGTAAACTCATTTCGAGGAAGGAAGATACCGGAATCGAACCCACGCCTTATGAGAAATAAAAGATACATGCTGGATCGCCACGGTGGGCTTGAAAACAGACAACTATCTGTTCCAAGAATGGATACTCAAGATTTCTTAGGAACGTAGAGATTCCCTTTGAACGATTGACTTTACAGTTTTTAGAAATTGATTGGTTTTCGAATGAGAGACTAAGCAAAACTTCAAATAACTTTTTTTAGAAAGACTTCAACGACACTTTGCAATCCTTACTGAATGCGGATATATTCGAAGTTTAAATATTTATTTTGGATTTGATTTCAAATCATTGAGCTTCCAACAAAGCAACACCACATACTAGAAAACCTTGACATTTCTCTCTAAATTCGTATTTTATGTATAAAAACTACTAGTTTTCATTGTCCAACAGTCTTTGTTGAAAGTGCGCATTTGTCTTCGGTTGGTTACGTTTTTCTCTGGATGCTGCACGAGAGAGCATGATTAAATCCACATTTTTGGTACACTCTAATGCTCAACTGACGAGCCTCAATCTTCTACAAAGGTCTTGGAGTGCCTAGAATTTGGGGTTAACTAGTCTTGTACGTTTAATTGATATTCTACTCCAAGTGGTTCTCATCAACAAGTTAAGCAACAGCTTTTGGTCTTTAAGTTTAATAGAAACAAGTAAGCATAGGAACGTGAATGCTTGATTAATTAGGGAAATTCCCAAGTTGTTGAGAGTGAGGATAGATAGAGGTTTACAGAGGAGATGAAAAATTTCTTTTGAATAATAACTTTTATTAACCTGTCAAAAGTGAATTTTAAGAGGGCATCCTAGAAGCATTGAGGCTTGAATTATTCTGATTCTCCTTAAACCATTTATTCCCAAGGGGATAGAAAAAGATAATTGAAATAAATGTTTCCTTCATGGTCTAGTGGGGATAGAAATAATTACACTCGTAAAGAGTTTTTTTATTCAAAAATTGAGAATACCATTCCATTTAGTAAAACACTTGGTTACTGGTTTAATGACTATCAAGTTGAAGCTAACTCTTTTAATTATCCACCAAAGATAAAACTAATGTGTACTTTAACATTAATGAGTTAATGTTCAAATGGGAATGATATTGTATGAAGAAAAGTAAACGATAGTATATAACAACGCAAGAAATTCATTGAAACACGTCCAACCAATGAGAGAGGAGTAAATAATAAAATTCATTCGCGCATACACTACTTAACAAAATATACAGTAGTTTCATTTGTAACGAGAGCAGAGACATTTGTTCTCAATGTGTCAATACTACCATCACTTGAGTACTTGAGTAGTGGGAGTTACAATTCTTCTCTACATTTATACTCAGCATTGATGATTTTAGATTTTTAATTAAATTTAAACAAACTAATGTCAGATTTAAGTGTGAACCAATCCTCTAGGAACTTTAATAATTCCGCATTCGATCATCCATTCAAGAAGGATCACTTCGATTATAACAAAAACACGGTGAGTACTTGATAAAATTATTTATGAACTGTAAGATTTACCTTCTCGAACTGAACCTCTATTTTGTAAGCCAAAAATATAAGAATTAGGCAAAATTTTGTCTTGGGTTGAACGCCTAAACTAAAAAAACCTACGCCAAAGTAAAAAGATCCTATGGGTTTCATTTAGAAAAATTTGCATCGTTAACATGATAGAAATTTAACCGTTTCTCAGGGAAATTTTAACTTAGAGATTTTCATAAGGAAATTTATATGAAGAAAATTTATATTTCAGCCGAAATCATCAGTTCTTCGATCGGATAATAGGTTAAATAACAAAAATTGAATGAATTATTGCTTTACAAATTCCTTCAATGTTCTTTAATTAGAAAGGATTTTCTTAAATTAATAATAGCAGTAATTCAATTCAGTTTCTTGGATCTCAAATTTGGCTTAGAGTAATGCTCTTCACATTCCAAACTAGAGTCGAGATTACTCCCTCCTCATTAAAAAGTAAACCTCGCTAAACCTTCTGCTAATATCAGAATTAAAATGCGTTTCCATAAGTTTTAGAGAAAGTAGGCTTGACAAAGTTAGAATTTAACTGGTTCGGTCAAAACTTTGTGAAAGGACAGTGCTGTGCCAAGAAATAATCGACAATAAAAAGTTTGATAATACTTTCCAAGGAGAGTGATAAATCACGAGATAAAAAATTTAAATTATGCAAAATGCTAGAATGCTAAAAGTTTTTCCTAAAACTACAGCGGCCTAGAACAAATGCACACTTTGATAATGCTCGTATTCCTTTGGGTGGGAAAATCACTATGGTTAGATAATAATACTTGAAGTTTTGTCGTCGGGTCGTGTGCATTGCAATCGCTTATACCGTACTCAAATGAGACAAGGGGGTACGAAAATGCAATCGAATAGGAAAAAATCTCTTCTTGCATTGTAATAATTATTCGAATAAAAATATATATTCATTCTTTAATAATGCATCTTCAACAAAAAAATGTATTACACCCATTTAAAGATTTCAACAGTCCCTACACCTCCAATAAGTGGTCACTACATATGTTACATCATGGTTACAAAATGGCTAATAGTCGGTATTTTTTGGGTGGTAAAGACGAAAAAAGAATTCATAATTAAGAATCTTTATTTCAAGTGATTTTTTCTTCTCTTATGGGAAATATTGAAATATTTGCTCGATTGAGCGTGAGAGTATTTTTAGCCTACTGTCCCCCATCACCCCTTACTGGGATTGTATCATAACAACAATGTTGAATGAAGAGATGAAATCATTCAAGAATATCTATAGAGTGTTTTGAAAGAAAACTCAATGTGTCAAAATCACTTCTTTGCCAAAGAATATGAACGATTTGCTGCTCTAACTAAATTTACTACTTTTCAATGAATTCATTAAATTAACTATTCGACGTGAGTTAACATACATAAAATTACTTTTTCCAAACACGCAATACATCACTAGAGTCTTGAACTTGATGCGAAAGTTTGCCTTGGTCGCACATTGAAAACCAACAACTGAGAGTAGAACTTATTTCACCAAGTAACCAGGATAAAAATCAAATGGGTCCTAATTGCAAATTGAATATCTTTGATAATTTTTGAAGAAAGAAGAAAAAAAATATTTCTACCAAAATTATCTCAATTCTTTTTTTCGTTTATTGACAACTTAAAAGAATTAACTATTTTACAACCATTGAGAGCAAAATTATTGCTCACAAGCAACATTTAATATTTTTTTTTTTCAAATTTCTCAGATGCAAATATCAAAATACTATTTTTTTTTCTCGAGATCATAACTTTAAACCTTAGAAAAACTGATGATATTAGCAGAAATATATATTTTCTCCCTTCTTTAAAAATTATGAATTCTTTTGAAAGTTATTTAACTGATATATTGGATAAGTTTAGAATAGTAACAAGAGATAATCTTTTGAATAAATTTCTCGCCAAAAAAAGAATTAATTAAACAATTGAGAGAGAAAATCCTTATTGTTTTACAAATACGGGTGGTGGGGATGTGTAGAAGGAGTGTCAATTGAGGGTCGAAGGGTCAAACGGGACTATTTGAAGAAAAAGTAACGAAATTCTGACCTGCTAATTTAACTCTGGGTGCACACTTATCGGGAGGACAAAAAATAACAGAATAAGAGTTATAAATTGAGTTTTGTTTTTGACAAATTGTTACACATCCACTGATACAGGGCATTACAAAAGTGTTTTACCCGCGTTAACTAACGAAAAATGACGCTTAACAATGTGGGAGAATTTTTTCAACTCAATCCATGGAGACACGTGTAATGTGTTTGTAGGGGTTCAAGTCCCTTTTTCCCTCAGTCGAATGGGGAAATAGGTGAAATATCTCATTTCGTCAATGTAACCAACTTTTGACAGAAGAATAAAACGACTCAGAAAGATTGAGAATTTTATTTTTGGATTCAAAAAGACGCTTGTTTAAATAAAAACAAAGAAGAGTATTCATTTTGATGACTTAACTCTACCTTTATTTTATTTATATTAACAAAAATATTTTTATGTAATTATTACTGAAGTAAGGAATAGATTGCTGAGTTAGGTCATATACACATATGATCGTAGAGTTTTTGTTTACCTTTTGCACCTCTACTGAGAGAGTCATTGTAAATATACTGCAAAGACAATAGCAGTAGAATTGAACTATACGAGTTAGTTGTGGAGGCAACCAAAGGCTTGAAGGTTAATTTATTAGTTTTTAATCCAAGAAAAAGGTAAATATTTACAATTTCCTTATTATTTTCTTCTTTTTCAGACTCCTTATTCTATTCCTGGAAAGTATAAAGGCAGAATGACAAATTTCGACGCCCAGATAACATCAAATATCTACAATAAGAGCAGGTTAGTTGATTAACACTTTGAACTGCTAGACACTCTATCAGATTTAGAGCACAGATTAATAAATAAAATTGAGAGGTATTTTCATTGGACACAAGGGAGAAAGAAATTAACTTTAAAAAAAAGTAGGATAAGCCGGCAATTAACCCGGATACACCCAGGTTCATTGAACACTGAACATTTTGTAATTTTTACTTCAGAATAATGAGTAAGGTAAATTCGAGAACAATATTGGTTTCAAGATTATTTTGAAATTTTCGTTGGTTTAAAAGTTTTCTCGGAGAACACTGCATTATTTTGAAATATTTTCAACTTCGTAGTGATCTTAGGATGACCATCTTCAAACCAAAAAAAAAGTTTGGGGCAATTCGGATGCATAATGTCAAAGTTACATCGGTTTTAAGATTTTGGAAAATTAAAATTTGGATGATTTAAATGGAACATTTGTTGATTGCAAAACTTTGAATACTTTCATAATTATAACTTAGAGATAATTACACCAATCAACTTCGTCTATAAGAAG
>JJOG01003421.1:0-16656 GCA_000715275.1 Gyrodactylus salaris
AATCATCTAGTTTGAGAATGTGAGACTGCTAAAAGAGGATTACCGCTCTCGAACTTTAAGAAGACCCTACTTGAGAAAAGAATGATATCGAAGCCTTGATACAAAAAGAGAATATGAATGTATCTTTGCTGTATGATTGTCAGCCAACGTCGGCATGTATAGAAAGGATTTTTTCCCGTAAAAGGGACTATCTAGAAGATGACAAGCCCTGCCTACCAGAGAACTTGAAAATGTTCATATTTCTTAATCGGAATGGAATGGAATAATTTTATTTACTAAAATTGCCTATTTTTTGCCCTTTTTTCAGAGAAAAATTTCCATTTTTCAATAAAAAAACTTCTTTTTCTGATAGCGCTAATTATAAGGCTATCCTCTAAATTTTTTCCGTTATTATATACTCATTTTTCTTAAATTCCCCCCAATTCCTCTAAACATTTGAGGATTGATTGAATACAATAATTTTTTCTCCTTCAATGAGCTTCTCATGAGAGAAAGACTGTTTAGAAATAGTTGTATTCATCTAGTTATCTTCTTTGTTAAGAAGTCTCTTGCCCTTTTTATTATCCAAGCATCATTATTTGAGTAATCACGTTTCACTTTTAAGAAGCAATTACTTTTAACAAGCACTCACTTATTTCTAACCAGAATCACTTTGAGACTATTGCCGATAGTATTTTCGATTATCAAAAGAATTGGTGGTAGTGATTTGAGTTGAAATTGAATTAATCCACTAGACCTAACAAGATTATCCATTCAACTCTCGAGGACATTCTCTGGAATAATATCTTGAAATACTCTTGGAATCCCTCGTATGACGGAATACTTTTATTTGCCTTTGCTAACGTTTGAATGCTCCACCTTGGAGGCAGTGTCATTATTTCACACAACTTGTTTATCCCTTTAATATTTGGGGCTGAAAGTGAGCCTGTTTTCTTTTAATCCGGGTACACCCAGGTATATAAGCTCTACTTCAGTTGGGTATTTAATTATTTTAAAATGTTAAGAAAAAGATTTCAACCAAGTTTTCTCGAAGAACTCTACATTATTTTGAAATATTTTCAACTCCGTAGTAATCTTAGAACGACCATCTTTATATCGAAAAAAATTTGGGGCAATTCGAATGCATTTTGTCAAAGTTGCATCGGTTTTAAGATTTTAGAAAATTAAAATTTGGATGCTTAAAACTTTGAATACTTGTATAATTATAACGAGAGATAATTGAAGGAAGACAATTACACCAATCAAAATCTCATTCCTTTGTCTATAAAATGTGATAAATTTTGAGTTTTATTTATGAATTTTTCTATTAGTATTTTCAACTTTTTCTTAACGGGACACCAGTATCCCAAGGGGTTCAGCTGGGTTAAAGAGAACTTATTTGAATTTAAACCTTGAAGAAGTTGGGCATTTTCAAGAAAAATCACATTATTAGGACTTGAAACTTTGGAGGTTTCATGATAAAATTTCAAGTTTATAGCAACTCTTGTTTTTCAAATTCATCCTACACTTTGGTGTTTCAACTGATAACCACATTTTGCGTTCTAAATTGATTATTTGATTTATTATATTGGGAACTGAGCCTATTTATGTGATTCCTTCATGTCTAAGATAGTAAGCAAGTTCACAAGATTCAAGAGAGTGGAAAGAATGTATTCCAGAGATGTAAACAATATTCTCTTCAAACTAATACCAACCCAATTAAACAAGTCTATTCTAGATCCCATGTACTGTTATTGTGAGGGTTGCATGAATAGTTTGATGAATTAATTATTTTTGATCACACTAATCCACGTTCAACGTTACTTCTTCTAATTCAAGACAACAGTAGACTTTCTTGTGTGTTTTCTATTCAAAAATTAGAGGTTATATAAAATGTTGTTATGGTGATTTTTGAGCGGAATTAGCAAATTATTAAGTAGCAATTCTTTTTGATCTAATTGAAGAGAATATGTTCTGTTTCTTTTATTATAAATAAGACAATGAACCTTACTTGTTTATAAATTATTATTATGTGTATATACTACTTGTAAGTAGAGCGATTTATTTTATTCGTTTTAAAGTTTACGTCTAATTTTTTTTATAATTCTCTTCTTGTGATGCATTTATTCATTGAGCAAGAGGCAAGAAATAATTATTTAAACAAAGAAAACCAGATTGAGTCGGAAACAGACGAACCAGTCACTCTGAATTCGAACATGTTTCTTGGATATTTTTAACAGAATCATTGAATTGAAGATAAAATGATGTAACAATATTTTAGAAAAAAACATCGATAAACTCTGGGAAATTGTTCGTTTCCAAATAGCTGAAATAGCTGAATTTTTATCAGAAGCTAGATCCAAAAATAAAGGGTAAAACTCTTCTGAGATAACCCTGGTTCTCTTCATACTTCCAAAGATATAAAAATAGAATAACATTTCCTTTTAAATATCAAGTTTTTTCATCCCTTTCACAAGTAAAATTGATTTTCCAATAAACTTTCCCCATACTCAATAGGAAAACCAACTATAAATCTCAACGTCATAGTAAGGTTTTTTCAAGGTGAATTTCAAATTTGAAGAGAATTATTGCAATTTTTGTTCTGCCTGCTTGATATTGCATTGTACACGTCAAATAATTAGTGCAATAAAAGTTTTGTATATATTTTAAAGTGTGTATTTATTTCAGTTTAAAAGCTATCCATTCCCTGATCATGAAACAGTTATACACGCATTAATATTGTTTATTGTATTACACATCGTATTTTGATAATTTACTCTACTTGAAATATCTCATTGGTTTATAGTGGTTTTCTAGTAAAGAAAACAGAAACAACGCAAATTATTGGTTCAAATATCTTCTTTTTCATTGCACCGTTGAATAGAGATTTGTTTTATACTCTCTCACTTTAGTAAACAGTTGTATTAAATTGGTTCCGTCAGGCATTAGTTTTAGTTATGTCATTGTTTTAATTTTATAACAAAAAATAGACCCAACATTATAAATCATTATGAGCAGGAAAGGTTTAATGCTTCTACTCATGACGCTTTTCTCCCATCTAACTGCCGACGTGTGTGAGTTGAATGATTGCTCTAATCCTCCTAGCTGCCAGACTTGTCGAAGTTGAACTATCCATCGTCGGAAGGAATAACAGAAGCAGTTATATTGACGCAAAGTCCCTAGAGTACCGGATTTCTTTCCAAGGGATAAATGAGACACCGTTTCAATTGGGCGTGTCCATACCGAGTGAACAAAAGGAGTTTATTCAAAAGAACCCAGTGGACAAAGAGAAGTGCGTCCTATTCAATGGAAAGATATTCAGTGTCATTATATCTGATTGCTTCCGGTCCGATGAGAAGACCAAAATCTCCGGCTTCGCTAGGATTATGCAATGCAACAGTTATGACCAACGCTCAGGCAATTATCGCCTCTATGTAGGTCGTACACTTTAGACTTGGTTGTAGCTTTTCATCTCCCACTTGTTAACATGTTTACATTTTAGACTATATATTTCGAACATCTTGAAATTTTGCTGTCCAGATTATTTGGGCAAATCGATTATTATCATATCAAATGTGTCTTCAAAATAGGTAAAAACTTGTATTTTCAACTATTCTGAGCTTTTTCAGAAATGGTATCAAGTATTTGAATTTCTTTGGAAAATTATTGAAAAACCCCTATCGTGTATTGTGCAAAAGTGCTTCAAAATTTCTGATAAAAGGCTGTACTGAGTTAACATTGTAATCTCTCTCATCTAGGATATAAAGC
The DNA here is from genome assembly GCA_000715275.1 of Gyrodactylus salaris. NCBI lineage: Eukaryota > Metazoa > Platyhelminthes > Monogenea > Gyrodactylidea > Gyrodactylidae > Gyrodactylus > Gyrodactylus salaris. Next base: position 3,748 of record JJOG01003421.1, read on the forward strand.
TGAAGATTGATGATTATCAGGTGATTTTGACCAATATTAGAACGCGAAAACTTCTTTGGCGTATCAACTCTCTCGGCCACGAGGAGGCAGACAATCCCTTTTTAATTGGCGAATACGAGTTCAATAGCAAGATACTATCACAGAATTTCAATCAGACACTAACAAACTATGGTGCGTTCTCAATCTTTTGTTTGAACGAACTGGTTTTATTTCAGAGATTAACGAGTTGCAACTTCTAGCGACAATCTCTTCAAGTATGCTAAACCTACACTCTAGATGTCTGAGTTAGTCTCATCTCTACAAGAGAGAGAGGGTATATTAATGAAAACACTGGAATACATTAAATGCCCATTATTAATATTGATAAACCTTTTTTGTCTTGCTTGTAGCCATTTCATTGAGGAAAATAAAAATACGTTCTCTCTCTTTTTTGTTGAGACAGATAATATGATTTATAATAAAATATAACATGGAAATAATGGTTATTATCTATTCATTATATTAGCTTTTGTCTGAAACCCTCAAAAAGGAAAACAAAAAAATTTTTAATGAGCCTTTTCACGAATGTCTGCTATGTCAATTTAGAATGAGAATTTTACTCTTCTCCTAGATGAACTATGCAATCGCTTGCGTAAGAGGACGGGAGAGCAACGCTATCGACGCAAGGTAACCCTCCTACAAACGATGCGTAAGAACATTCTAGAGGCACCGACCATTTCTCCCTTTCAATTGGCCAAGATTGATTTTCCCAAGACACAGGTCACATATCCTACCTTCAAGAAGGAGAAGATAAATGCCCGAGAAATGTTCCGACTCCCTAGTCACGAGGAGAGCTCACAGAATCCCCCGCTCGCCTACAAGGACATGGAAGAGAATGTCATTGAAATGCTCGTAGTCGTGACAGAGAGGATGAGTAAATATTATGGCCAGAGCCTACACGATTATATCAAGTCGATAATTAATTCGGTAAGCTTTCGAGAAATGGCTAGAATTATCATAAGAGCTCATAAATAATCACACTTAATGTAAAATTGAATACCCACATTCAACATTATTCAAACTATATGGTTTTAATGGCCCGAAACATAATTTAAATGTCATTTGCGTACATTATATGTGAAGGTTGATATAATTCATTTATTAAATATCTCTAGAGTTCTAATACTATTCACTTACTTGATAATGACAGTGATGTAATATTATTTTATATTTTATAAGAGACTTCCTTTTGTTATGTCATCACGTTAGATCTTGTTTATTGTAGGATGAATTATCTCTTCTTCCCATCTAGGTATCTGACATTCTCAGAAAACCGTCACTAAAGGCTCACATTCGGATAGACATTGTAGATATCATCACGTTGGATAGCAGATATTTTGTGAGTTGCTAAAGATATGTTCATTAGCAGAAAAACATATTTTTGTTGAATTACTTTTAAATGAATAATTTGACCGTCTAGATCCAAATACAAGGAAAATCTATTAACTGCTTAAATCAATTTTTACTACTGAGTGGTGCTTGGACCTTGGTGTTTACTTTATCCTCGACTTCGTATTCAGCATGCTTCAAAGTAATCGAAACTGCACAATTTGAAAGCAGTGTCCTAATACTCTCTAAGAATACATGGGCTTTTTTGAATGTAGATAATTCAGTGTAAGGTTGAATAAAAAGTTATTTCATGAATTATCTAATTTGGTATTTTTCACCTAGGATAATCAGAAACTCGACAACTGGTCTGACTTCACGCAGGAGGAGATTCTATCACTATTTTGCAATTGGGTCAATCGCCTCAGACGACCAGGCTATGTATGGGATTCCGCCGTCTTGTTGAACACTGGGTTGGTAATGTAATTATACTCATTCTATTCTGTAGTAATCTTTGATTTTTCAAGGCGTTTCAATTCATCCGCACTTGGCGTAGCCCACAGGGGCTCAATGTGTAATCCAAACAGTAGCTGCTTTGTCTCGTTGAATAAGGGTTTCGGCACTGGGCATATATTAGCTCATGAGATAGGCCATCAGTGAGTCTATCTAGCTACTCATTCATTGAGAAAAGAAAATAAAGGTTTTATGAGAATTTCTGAGAAAAATGCAAAGAAAGCCTGAATGAAATGATTCTCATTCTCAAGTTAATGATGCTTATGCAATCTGACTCAGAAATTGTTCACATGAATCATTCTGTCTCAGTAGCCTCAAATAGTCAAATCTGTTTGAGATTCCTTTTCTAACGAAATTCCCTCAACAAGACTCGCATCAAGCCATGATTTCGACCCCGGGAGTGACTGTGGCGAGATAGAAGAGGTCTTGGATGAACATCTAAGGAACAAGAGACAGGTTTCCTCCAAGGTCTTCAACCGTGTCATCCATGAGCCAGAAAACCACGCGAACCAGCAGGTACTAAAGAACACCGTCATGTCTGGAGAAATTTTCTACGAACTCTACCCTCCAAAATGGTCCAAGTGCAGTCAGAAAGCTGTATCCGAATTCCTGAAGTAAGTCTTTTTAATAAATCATTTCTAAATCAGATTATATTTCAGAGAAATACATTTTTAATATCCACTTTTTTGACCTATTTTGAAGATAGAAAGGTAATTTTCAGATAATTAGCATTTTTATTGATTTATCCATAAACGGTATTAATACCTCCATTTCGTCACTAGGGCTGAAACTTCACTCTGCCTCAGACATAAAAACTTTGACAACACACTCTATAGTGCGGAAGATTTGAAAATATTCTCAAATTCCTATAGCCCCGGGGAGAACTTTGATCTGGATAAGCAGTGCGTTATGAGTACAAATAGCGAATATATTACTCATTGCAATTCGAGTGTGAGTATAAGACTTGACAAATATTTATAAACTAAAAGACAAGAAGATTCTATATGCGAGGAATCTTGATCTAAACTCAAATGGAAAAGGTGTTTTGAAATAAAAAATGTATTCTCTTACTCTCCAGGATTCATATAGACAAACTGAATGTCGCCATTTGCTATGTGCTGATAAGACCTCATCAAGTTGTATTGCGCCCACAGCGGTCTGGGCCGAAGGGTCTCCTTGTAATCAAGGTCTTGGAGTAGGTTTACATTTTCTATAAACATTTCCTATTTGCCGTTAATACAAATCCTTTAGTATTGCTTTCATGGGGATTGCTATGACAAGAACCAGCCAAAGCCAGAACCAATAAACGGCCAATGGGGCTCCTGGGGTCCATGGTCTTCCTGCTCAAGGTCGTGTGATGGCGGGGTTCAGTTTTCACAGAGGGAATGCAATAATCCAATGTTAGTCTTGAGACTTTTCGAGACCCCAGGGACATTTTCTGTTACAACTTTTGTAACACGTTGTTGTATAGAGGCAAAAATAATTCACATGGGCAGAATTCAAGCTGATCAAAAATACAAGACAAACTTTCGATCAATAAATATTTGAAAGTGTTTAATCATCCATGAATGATATCTACAATTATTCTTTTTACTTCAAGCTGAGTGTTATAATTCCAATGAATGGTTTTCACTGTCCAGGGCTGAGCGATTCCTAAAAGAGAAAAATTAAATTTTTATTACCGAAGCTGAAAAACTTTTATCTTTTAAACATAATTTTTTTTCTTTCAACTTGAAGAATATCTCTATCAAGCAAGAAACTCAAGGGAAGAATGTATAAATATTGAATAAATTCAACTTCCTTTTATGGGAAATCTGTTTATTGCACAAATTATTACTGGAGCCTAGTTTTTTCTCATTATTTAAATTTATTCTTTTCATCTCTAGTCCCAAATACTCTGGAGAATATTGTCTTGGAAACTACATTCGTACGAGATCATGTGGGAACACGGTAAGCAAACCATTGTCGAACCACTTTGCTTATAATAGTTTATAATTGTCTTCTATTGTTTGTCTAAGTGACTAATTCTTGAGACTCTCAACCTTCAAGGTCAGTGCTTAGTGTGAATCATTAAGGGGTTTTTATTATCTTTTTCCCAATGCAGCAATGTCAAATTTTCCACAAGACGAACGATCCTCGTCAAGATCTCTGTGATGAATTGGGACAAAAGTTGGCCTTGCGACTGATTGCCTACAAGCCAAAGTGTAAGTCTAATCGAAGGTGATCCTTTTATAAATTTATAAACTCTTTGTCTTTTAATTTAGTTAACGAAAAGACAGCTTGCAAGTTGATTTGCTTGTCTGGCCAGCATACCATTCCACACAATATAACGCTGCCTTATGGTGTCAAGTGTTACGATCAATATGAATCGATTTGCATACAAAATGAGTGTTATGTGAGTCTCTTTGATTAACTTTTGTCAATGTTACTTCCTGTGTCGCAAGTCTGATTTTTGAAGATTTTCAAATCATTAAGGTTTTCTCTTATGAATCAAGTTTATTTGACACCCCGAATCTTGCTTCGTCTTTTAAATAAATACAGCTTTTATGAAATAATATACAAATCCTCTCTCCTTCTTAAATTATAAGGATGACAACTTATTCAACAGGGGTTTTAGAGTGCATTTTCAAGTGGGCATTGAATTGATTAGAACGAAAATTTATAAAATTCAACAAAATAACTTGCCAAGTGCATGGAATTTGAAGAAAAAGTATTTGAAACAGAGATAACTCTATTAATCGATTGAGAACAATATGGAAGATAATGAAATGATGTAACGTGAAATACAGTTTCTAACCACGTATTTAATCAATCAATTCATTTTCCTCTCTTAGACACATGTTACATAGCGAGATTACAAAATTCAGATTGTCTACCAAAAAGTTATACATTGAATACACATTTCTTTCACTCTCGATAGCGAAAATTATTATTCATACCCCGTTTCTTTTTTTCTTACACTATGCCGTGTAAATGCAGTTACGCGATAAATCTCTAATAACAATCCAGGAATATAGTACTTTAAGATCAGTTCATGCAATTAATTTCACAAAGGCTTCTTGCTAAAAGTTTAATGATTTCCTCTTCATTGATTTCTCCAAATTGATCTCTCCCAGAAGAAAGAATAATCTGAAAAATGGGTTCTCGTGCTCTATTTTAAAACTGCCTGAACGTGATTGGTTAGAGATTTATAGTGAAATCTTTCAAATATCACCAGAAAGCCGGTTGCGACGGCGTCCTTGGCAGCGACATGAACTTTGATAATTGTCACATTTGCGGCGGAGACAACTCCCAGTGCAAACAAGTCAGCGGCATTTACGATGGAAGTCTGGCCATGAAGCCTGACGGCAGTGCTCCTAGTGAGTTTGAACGCCATTCTTACTTTCTGAGTGACACTCAAACCCATTCTTAGACCTCGTCACAACTGTCAAGTTCCCAATTGGCACCACCAACATCTTTGTGAAAAAGACATCGCCGAGAAAGAAACCCTTCTCCTCCTCATCCCACGATGACTACGCATTGTGTGAGTTTAACCTCGGTTTCGCTTAGCATCATGAAACATATTTGCTATCTTGGACTTGATAGAATTATTTAGAAAAAGAAGCTTTACGATTCAAAATTTTCCCATACAGATCAGTAGAGCAACCCAAACTGGGTTTGGACAGAAACACCATATCGCAGACTTATCTCTCTAATAATAACCAAGCCTGTGTTTGCTGAAAATAATCTACCTTAGTTGTTTCAAGATATGAAGCTCGAAACTTAACATCAGTATTTTGATCTTACAAACTATTATCTGGTTTAATTGTTTTTCATGGTTCTTCTGTTTACCTATGATCTGTTTTCTCTATTTTTCCTGGCACATATCTCCTTACAGTTTGAGAATAAGATTATAGAGCAACAATCCACAAAAGGATGTTTATATTTTCACTTACGTTATCTAAACAATAATATCAGAGGTGAATGGCACGTGACCATCATTTGACGCAAGGGATATTTGTTACTTTTTTTGAATACCTCTTCAAGATTTTTTTCTTTCGAGGTTTTCTTTGATTTTATTCCTAAAAGAACTAATCCCTCTTTATATTCAAGTTGTGAATCGCTTGAGTACTTCTCAAAAGTAACTGATTTTGAACCAATAATTTTAGACTGAGGAGATCTGTTTTTTTCATTCGATGCTGGGACCAGATCGAGTTTTGTAGGATCGAGTGTGTAAGGGATTTGTATTATTCATTCCAGGTCTCTAATTGCGCATAATAGGTTAGATCTTAATTTATATCATGACTGTCGACAAAAGGTAGAGTTGCAATTAAATATAAGCCAAGGTTGCCCACTGAACAATAGAATGCGAGAAGCGCATTACTGGGGAATCTAGTGGAGCCCCTCGCAAATGTCATACGAGCTTCAAGCCTACCTTTATGAAAAACGTTTATTCATCTTAATCTTCAAAGGTTTTCCTCTCAGTCAGATGACCAAACACAGAATTCAACAGGTTTCATAATACAGAAATATCGAAGCAAAAGTTTTCTATTGGGTCTTGCATTTTCTTACTATTTTGAAATCTTATTAATATCTTCAAGAACCATCTTTCGGCTATAAGCTTATGATTTTATATTATTTTTAACTCAGTTATTCATGACGGATCAAAGATTGATATACGCCGTGGGGAAACACACGAGCCATACGTTGGCGCTAGACTCTACTACAGTGGAAGCATGAAGGCCGAAGAAGTGATTAAGATCACTGGACGGATAGACCATGAGATCACTTTGGTTGTGAGTCTCCTTAGCATTTTAAGGCTCTGTATAATGCCAAAAAGTATTAGTTTCAAGGTAAATCTTCCTAGATTCGAAAAGAAAATGCCGCCACAAAGTTCCCAGTGCCGTCCTTCAGCTATTCCTTTTATCTCAGCGTTGAAAACAAAGATTTGGTCGCCCAAATAATAACCGACAACAAGGCAGTTAAAAGAAACAGGAGTGCCCGAGAAAGTGTACAGAGTTATTCATTTGTGAAGGAGAAGCCAGTAAGGGACAAGTTTGAATGGAGGGTTGAAACGATAGATACTCCGTGCAAGTTCTGTACTGGTTAGTCTGACCTAAATGACCTATATGAAAAGATTTGATTGGCCGACTAATCTGATTGGTTGCTCAGCGTTCTTTTGATTGGTCAATGAGGTTTTACAACTCTATCAGACTAAGATAAGTTTTTATGTACACTTTAGGTATGCAAGTGAGCCAGCCCAAGTGTTATCAGAGTCCACTTGGCAGTGAGGCAGATGGCGTGGTTGTCAAGGACAGCCTATGTGAAGTGAGCGAGAAGCCAAATTTGGTCTACAAGAGCTGCAAAGAGTTTTGCAATTTTCGTTGGAATAAGAAATCCCAATATCCTTATGATCTAATCGATTTAAGGAAGGCTCCCTGTTCATCGCGTTGTGAAAACGGCAATGTGCTGCATATATCGTTTTGTGAAAAGAGTCTCAATGGGACATGGCTCAAGACCGAGGATAGAGCTTGTATTGATGCCAAACTCGAACCTATTCCTTTAATGTCTGTCGAGAGCTGTGAGGGAGATTGTCTTGATGTATATTGGTCGATTGACAACTTTTCAGAAGTGAGTTTCATTTATAACACACTTTGTTGATATTTAATCCTATCAACTTTATGTTTGAATCAATATAAACATAATATCACAATGACTCAGTCAACCCCTCCTTTTATTCCCACACACTTATAAAATTCCCACAGCAGAGTAGAGGGTTTGATTGAATTTTGTTTTTAAAGATTCATTGAAATTGTAACCTCTTGTTATCGTAAAATGATGAACACTTTCCTAATCATAGACTGTCATAGACATTTGAGATATATCGTAATAAAGATGAAAATCCCTCTTTAGTGTGACGGGATCTGCGGTCATGGAACCAGACAGAGATTCCTATCCTGCTCTGATACATTTGGCTATATTTGGCCTCTAACGGAATGCTTCAATGAGATGGACAGGTTGAAAAATCAAACTTTGATCAACTCCCTGAATTCAAAGTCAACAAACATTACCTATTTGAACAATGAGGAAGCTTCAGAAATTCTGGCAAAAGAAGCAGATTTCCACCAACAACTGAATGAGGCAGTGTACGAGCATCTCATTAGAGATTCCTGCCTGGACATTAAGAAATGTGAGGGTAAAATTTCATGGAGTTTTGGCGATTGGACAGAGTGCGAAATTGAGAAAACCGAAGTGTTGGCTATTTGCCGCGGTATTGCAAATACCACATTAACTCCCGGCGCTGAGAGATCCATCGTTAACCGAAATGATGTTGGCAGGAAAACGAGAAAGGTATTTTGCGTTCTATCCAAGCAGAAGACTAGCCATACTTCAGTTTCAAGCGAATTCTGTGAGAAAAACTATAACCAAGATGTCGCTTCGGTCTCCACTACGAGCTGTAATGACTTCTCATGTTACGGCTGGGGTCCAACTAAACTGTCACAGGTTAGTTTGGCATGTATTTATTTCATTCTGTAGACGCTGTCCAGTCAGAAATCATTAATGCGTCAAGGCAAATCCTAAGAAATTGCCATTTTAATTTCAGTGTTCAGCCGAATGTGGAACCGGTAGTCAGACGGGAAAAATTCCTTGCAATAAAGTTTCCTATAAAGATGACAGCCTGCTGCTTGAAACTGTCGACTCAAGCTTGTGCCGGAATAACATTGAAGATCCCAAATGGCTTCTCATTGAGCCGAATGATTACGTCCGACCGTCAAGTCTCAACAAATCGGACATTGAAATGTCGAGAATGAAGATTGTGGAAAATATTACTGAAATAACGCAAGAGTTTACCATTGAGTGCTTTACGGGACCTTGTTGGATTCCTGTTTATGAGTGGTCTGTTGGGGAATGGTCTGAGGTAAATAAAAGTTTCCTTTCTCAAATATTACAGAATTAAATGCATTTTAGTTGGTTAGAATGAGTTGGACCTCTTATTCCTATAAAATAAGTTTATATGCATACTTAAAAGTAGTAATTATTATTTAAATAATAATTTATTAGTGTCTCAAAACATGTACAAACTCTACTCAGAGTCGTCGCATCTACTGCTCCATGATGTACAAACTAAATGGGAGCTTTTCCTACGACCTCAATCCGTCGGATGAGATCAAAAGTGAAATTGACTCATCAATATGCGAGTCTAAAGCTGATCTCGTGAAGCCGATCGCTGAAAGAGACTGTCCACATGAAGCTTGTGCTGAGTGGGCCCATGGTCCTTGGTCAGAGGTTAGTTATGACGCAAATTTATTTAACGCAATTAATACTCCGATTTATACATTTTTAGTGCCTTGGATACTGCAATTATGGTGTTCAAAAACGGGAAATTGAGTGCATTGCGAAAGTGACCAAGGCCCCAATGAATGAAGAGAGTTGTAGTACCTTGGATAGGCCAAGCTCTCTACAATTGTGCCAAATCACACTTGTCTGTCCCAAATGGACAGCGGGTACCTGGTCTAGGGTGAGCAATTTAATTTATTATCTGTCTCATAAGCGCGCCTTCGTTAAACCACATTTACCAATGAAATTTCTTCTCCAAAAGATAATCTCAACTATATTTAATAAAAGGTATTTTATTGAAAATGTAATATTTTGGTAGTCCTGCAATAAACTGTATTTTTTTGTTATAAATCGATTAATCTTCTTATTAAAGTGTTTAACAAAATGCGGTACTGGGCTACGTAGACGGCAAGTTGAATGCAAATCAGAATCTGGAGACAATCCCATTAGACACTTGCCAGATATAAATGATTTAATCAGACGGGAACACTCATTGCCAACCAAACCGGATCTCGACTTGGAAATAATTAGAGACCTCCAGACAAACAACCTATTGCCAATGAGTATGGATTGCTCTGAACGTCAACCCCTTTCTGAGGCACAATGCCTTGAGACAGACTGTTCTCACACTGACGCCTTTTGGTGGCCTAGGTCGAATAAAGCTGGCGTAAGTCAAATGTTTAGTTGATCGATATTAGTGTAAGGAAATCCTTTATAATTTTCAGCCTTAAAGATCAAGCCTTAAGTTGTTGAGATTGTGTATTTTTAACCATTTATTTTGAATTTTAATAGAAGAAGAGAAGATTATTTAGTCAACCTTAAACGTCTTTATTTCCAGTGTGAATCCAACGGAGACTGCTCATACAAGAAGATACGCAGGGACTTTATCTGTGTTGACTTCAGTAATGGTGTTGGCCCAGGCTGTCGTCTGATGAACCAACCACCAAAAGAGGAGGTCTGCCTACCGAATGAGTGTAAGACACACAATTGGGACTCTGGGCCCTGGACAAAGGTGATTGATATATTTCCCACTGATTAACTAATTTTCTTTAATTAAACCCCCTTTTAGTGCTCAGATGATTGTAGGAAAGAGTTGCGTTACAGAAGCATAAATTGCGTTGATGACTTTGGCGAAAGGGTTCATTCTGAGTATTGCTCAGCAACTATTAAGCCCAGAGATCGAGAACCCTGCTCATGTATGTTTACTCTTTCCAGAATAGGTTTAACCATACATTTTTAATGTTGTTAATACTTTTTACGGTCCTATTATATTAGGTAGTAACTTTATTCTCATTTCTTTTGACCACCTGCAAACTTCTCACGATAATAGCTTATTTAAAAAGAAATTTCTACTTTTCTTCCACGATTCAAAAATTTGGGTTATGCTTTTTTTGCTACGGCAGCGGCCAAAAATCTCTGATACATTCATACATGATTCAAAAAATATTTGAACTTTTTTGTAAAATTCAAAAAATAACGATTTTAACCTCAAAGAAGCATCCAGATCTGGTAGGCCAAAACTGGACATTGAGAATCCACGAAAAACAGTAAGATAGATATCTAAGGAGCTTGGATGTTATTTTGAGAGATTACTGTTAGTACTGTTAAATAGAAGAAATCTTTTGTTCCATCAGGATAACGCCAGGCCACACATTTCTATAATGAGGATTTTTAGCGAAAAGATATTGAAAAGCTACCAAAACGTTGGTAAAAGGTTATTGATAAAAAAATATAATTTTCCGTTCCGCCAAAAATACGAAATTACTTAATGAACGAATATTCAAGTGTCTAGTGTCTAAAACTTGAAAAAAAAATCAATTGAAAAAGTATGTCAGTGTGAAGAAATAATTTCAAGATTTTTTATCATGATTTTTGAAAGAAAGCGATAACCTATAATTAGTGTTTCATTGTAAATATCGAAAGGTCTGAAGATTATTTACGAAACAAAATTAAGGCAGATAACTCTTATTATTCGAGTTGAACATTTTCAATGCAAAAAAGGTTCGTTTTTTTTTCAACCCAAGATTTCTAATTAAAATTTTGGCCATTTATCAATACCGTGGGAAAATAATACACATACACATTCGATTCCTCATTTATCAAAGTTTATCAAAAAAATATTTCAGATAATTCATTATTGAAATATTTCATGTCGAATCAAGTAATTTTTGACCTATATTTCCGAGAGATGATGCTTAATCTCTTTAAAAAGCAGTATAATTCCACTAAAAGTCCCGGAGTCTATCATTGCGAGAACAGTTTGAAATGGTCAATATAGCCTCAAAGATCAGCCTCGATCGGGAAGGCCGAGATTAGTGATTGACGACCAACTCTAAGAAATCTTAAATCAGGATGCGCGTAAATCTGGATTAGAGAATTATTTGTGGAGCTTGGATGTTCAATTTACATCAGAAGACTGGATGTCAACAGACTGGATTATTGGGTATTCATCTTACATTTTTTTGCTCATAAAACACCAGGAACGTTCATTTTTGAACAAAATTGTAACATGTGATGAGAAATGGATACTTTTCACGAATATGAATCTGAAGATGTGTTTGGTGGGATTTGAAAGGCTTAATTTCATTATGAGCTTCTCAAAAATGGTTTAAGAATAAACTCTTGTTTATTGTACCCAACAGGACTATGCACGACCACATATATCTTTGATGACTCGAAAAAATATATCTGACCTGAAATGGGAGACAACGATCCATCCACCGTATTCCCCAGACAGTGCTTCATCAGATTACTACCTTTTCCAAGACCTTCAAAATCATTTAGGTGATAAATCTTCAAAACACGGAACGAAGTTGAATTTTGGCTCAAAATCTGAAGACTTTTGGAAAAAAGCACCAAAAGCGTTGGCAATAAATATAAATTGAAGCAGTTTTTTGTCATCAATTAGGACCATTTTTAGAAGTGAATCTTTTTGCAAATTAAAAGATTATATTTTTATCCTCAGGTACCTATTCGACGTGTTTAAGCGTCAAAAAGACAGTCAAATCACCCAAAGATGGGACCTATTCACTCCGGCGGGGTGGAAGATATTTAAAAGTAAGTCTTGCATCATTATAGGACAATAACTGTGCATAAACTTGTGCCAATTCACCTAGATCTACTGCGCCGATATGAACACTGACCTCCCGAAGGAATATATCAACCTGTATGAAGAGAATTTCTCCCTTGCCAGTTCTCAAGTTAAAAGGTGACTACAAAAGCACCAAATTACAAAACAAGGTTAAACCTTCTTTACCGTTTTTTAGAAAGAATTCAATCTCCAGCGACTGTTGTCCCATGACAGACGGCGTTTGTGCGAATAGCGTTGAGCTGAACCAGTTGTATGGTAAAACTAATTTTCACAAAATTCGAATCAACATCGCTTCATTGACAGTTAACAGTTTGTTTCACATAATAACTGTCCATCTCTCGAACTAACTCATCCTGTTTTCTTGCAGTTACCGACACTAGATTTGCAATAACAAGTAATAACACAAATCATGCCCTGTTTGCATCAGCAAGAGACTGCTTCAATGACACCCACTGTATGATGGTAAGTTCTGTCTTATGAAAAGACGTTTCGGGAAAAGGTTGAAGACTCTTCAAAAACTGAACTGAAGAATTCATCAACAAAAGGATGTCTTTGGGAAAGCTGTGTTCTTTTCATAAATAGATTTTTAACCTTCTGGTAGACTCCCAATTGGGATATAGTTT
>JJOG01003422.1:0-15721 GCA_000715275.1 Gyrodactylus salaris
AGAAGATGTGTTATTTCTTCACACAATAAATTGAGATTGAAAATTAGGAAGCTAGACGGGTTTCCTTATATATTAAAAACTCCCTTTAAGAATCAGTCTAGTCCTCAAAAGCTCTATCGACCATTAGCATATGATTAGTAATAAGTAGGGCTACACAAATGACTAGAATGTATTTTTTGGTAGGTATACTTTTCATACAGACCTCAGGGTCCAGAATTGAATATGTAATATTTTTTATTATTTCAAAAACAATGTATTATATTTTCAAATGCATTATTTTCGGTATTATTTACATTTCACGACCTTTCCTTCTTTTTGATATTTGTTTGAGACTATTTTTGTTGCTAGTGTATTTTTTAATGGGATTGATTTCGATAACATATCATTAGAAAAACATTCTAACTATTTGCGGTGCGATTATTTTTATCTCTATGACAGATATAGTCCTGAAAGTAAAGATGAGTCAAGGGTATATACATAATATTCATGAATTCTCCTCATCTGATTGGTTCTTTTCATCGTATATATATATGCTCTCCTTTAATATAACAACATGGCGAAAGCACGCACTTATGCATTAAGCTTTACTACTAATAAGATATGATTAGGGCTACATATTTATAGTACATGAAAAGTGTTAGAATAATGCATTTCCAAGGATAAAAATTAATACTCTTTTAATGCATACATAATACTATTACATATATTCGTCATAATCCGTGTTATGATAGAAGATACAGTGATATTTTGCATTTTCCTGAGTTAAGTAATTGTTGAGCGGAATACTATTGTTGACAAAAAACCCGCGATACATGGTATTTTGTTTCGGCTTTTGGGAATTCCAATTTTAATTTTAGAAATTGCTGCCGATTTTTTTTCTTCAAGTGTTATGCAGAATTATTTTATCATCTTTTCGAATCTCAAATTCGTCAGTAAAGCCATGTTGTTGATAAAAATAATCGTACAAAAACCTATAAGAATGTTTTTCTAGTGACATGTTATCGAAATCAGTCCCATAAAAAAGTTCCACTAGCAACAAAAATCGTCTCTAAACAATTATCAAGAAGAAGAAAATGTCGTAAAAAGTACCGAAAATTATACATTTAAAAAATATAATACATTTTTGTTGAAATAATACAAAATAATTCATATTCAATTCTGAACCCTGAGGTTCAATCAAAATTTTAATAATATTTTTGAGCTGTGTATGTAAACTTTACACCTGACAGAAAAAAAAATACATTTTTTAAGTCATTTGTGTAGCCCTAGATACGATATAAAATTTATTTATCAGTTTGATGAAAATTCTAGCCAAAAATTTCGTTTTACTCCACCCTAAAATAGAATAGTGATTCTCATCTATACTTTTAGGATTTATTTTTTTGAGTCCAGTTTCTTTAATACTACTACTTACAATTAAAATGCTGGATACAAAGTCTTTCACCATGCATACGTCTATCTCAAACTTTGTACAGATGAGGGGGTTATTTATTAAACTCTTTCTATTTTAATAGAACGCCGGAAACAAATTGAACAGAGTGGCTCAAGTGATCTCCGGCCAAATGATTTCTTTATAGTATAAACTCATCACTTTTAAATTTTACACAAAAATTGAGAATTTTATCAAGGCACAGCATATTTATTTATTGTTTAAATGTATATTTTTTTAAAGAAATAAACTTTTTGATGACCCTCAGTCTCTGCTTTGGCATGTGTCAAGATTTTCGGTTTGACTGCTTTCTCAACGACTGGAATTCAAAAAAAAAGGTAAAAATTTGACAATTTACTCTTCTGACTCTCTTCGGGCTTTTCATCACTAAATCAGGCTCTTCGTCTGTACTGTTTCCAAATGCGTTTATAAAGTCCATTGAGTGCTAAATGATTGTTAAACTTGAGTTCACTCACATCATGTTGAGATAAAATGTTGGGAATTAATCTGGCATTAGATGGAATTTTTGCAGTGGCGGGCTCTTCATTATCCTAGGCAAATGTTAAATGCAAGAACAAACCTTGTTGACAAGTAATCCCTTGTTCGGTGCTAAATCTTCCTGTACATATAAGAAAGGATGACTAACAATTGGGGTTGATGTAACAAAATCTTTGGTATTTTTAAACCGGATCTCATCCCTAGGCGCCTAAAATGTGTAAAATAATTTCAAGTACTTTAGAAACTTTTAAGTTGAAATGTTCATTCTCTGCCTCCCTGACCACATTCATTATCCGATCGTCGTCCAAGTCGAGGGGTGTGAAGGGGTCAAATTCTTGCTGAGTATTTTCCTAAAAAATCAACTAATCGATTTACTTTTCGAATTATATCCAAGGCTGCTTTCTTAAAATCAATCAAAGATATTTCATTTGCCTCATCGATGTGGGGAGACAAGTCTTCGATATTACTCTAGAGACTGGTAAATTTTATTCAACCAACCCGAATATTTCCACAACAAGTCGCAACCTGAATTCCGATCGATTTGGTCTTTTGATTGACATAATGTAGCTCTACTTCTTCCTCCAACTTGAATAACCTCTTTTCCTTTGGCTTTTCTTGATTTCTAGTGTAGTGTAGTTTCTTTTTATTGTCGAAATATTTATTCAATTCTTTGTTAAAAGACCAGAGATATTTCTTCCTTTCAGTAATCTCAATCTTTGGAATTAATTTTGTGTAATGTAAATGCTTTGGATGGAATCTGTCTGATATTATAGTGTCTGCCAATTTGGTCCACACTAAATTCAAGTTATCGAGAGTCTTGACTGTCTAAACATAAGTATCGTCTTTAATTTACTTCAAAGTTCTTATCGGATAGAAGAAAAGCAGCACGCTTCTTATGAAATATCTCCAGAGCTACATCTTTATTGTTATTACAATTATGTAGTAGTGATAAGAATTTAATGCGGTCAGGTGAACCCTTCTCCGGTTCTAACAGATTCATTATTTATTTCAATTTGAATATTTCAAAAAAGTGTATTATTTAAAAATTGTTTTGGAGAGAAGCGCCGGTGAATTTTGTTAAAAAAGTATAACATTTCAAAATGGTAGATGAAGAAAATAAAGATGGACCATTTGTAGTTGTGATAAAAAAGCAACAGAATGGTTTTGGACTACATGTTAAGGGTCAAGTTGAAGAAGGCGGCAATCTCCTACATATTAACGGGGGAATGTATGGACCTATGCAACAGGTCAGCGAAGTTACCGATGGTGGAGCAGCTTATCAGGCTGGTGTACGCAAGGGAGATAGAATATGCGAAGTGTACGTTGATAAATTTAACATTTTTTCTCTAGTAACTGCATCAACGTTGAAGGGCAGAGTCATGCTATTGTTGTTAATATGATGAAAAAGAGTCACGATGTTCTCATTCTAACTCGTGAGTCTTGAAAAATGATTAAATTCAGTCATTTTCTTCTTTTTAAAATTAGACCATTTCATTTACTGATATTCTCTTCATTTTTTGTCTTCTTAATAAGTATAAAATTTATTCATCATTTTAAAATCAAAAAGAGTTCATTGAACTCATTTCAACGTTGAAGAACTTAGTCTATTTTGAAATACCTAGCTGTTGATTCTCAATTAATGCTAATTAATCTATAAAAATTATCATTAAGTTTGGTCCTTTAACAAGTCTTGTACAAAACTTAAGACTTGAGAAATGTTATCGTACAGAGGTTTGAAAACGTATTTGTGCCTGTAAATACTTCACGTCTATTCCTATTATTCTTTTTGGTGCGTCTATGAATAATGCACGTCTAATAAAAGTTTTTTTCAATACTATAGATTTGAGTAATTATTTTAAACAAGGGCTTTAACCCTAAAATCTAATAGATCAGAGTGAAAATTCAAAGAATAAAAAAGCACAATTATTTTCGTTTTAATCAATTAGGCACAACAGTTAGATGAGGCAAATAATGGCAATACACTTTAATATTAAAGAAAATTGCTTCAAAATGTGATTGGGACATCCAGTTTAATATAGACGTTTTAAATCTAAAGCAAGATATTATTGGCAGCTTCAACTCAGTAAAATAATGTATTTAAAAATAAAAGATAAAATGTTATCGATTGAAAGGGTTAAACATAAATAATAGAATTACAAAAAGTTCTGAAATATTAACTTTTCTGGCCTAAAAGTCTTTTTATATTAACTTTTTTATTATTAAAAACGCATTTTTCATATTAAAAACATAAGAATGAAGAGATTTGCATTTTCGGATCAGCAGTTGAATTACAATCGAAGCGAACTTGATGCACCTATTTTAGGATATAAAAAATGCTCGTTTTATTTCTATTCAACAAGTCGAAATAAACTGTTGGCAACTTTTTATTTAACAATAATGCATCTTACTTACATACACAAACTTTTTTCAATTTCGCTCCCAGAGTTCGCTCCAAGTAATGTCAAGTGTTGAAATACTTTTTATTTTAGTGGTCAGAGAGAAATCGAGTAACATAATCGAAACCTCGAACTGCAATAAACTGGTCTCAAAATCCCTAATTACAATCCCAACGTTTGCTCCAATGGAAGACAACTTTGACAGATACTTTGTCTACAACATTTATCAGAATCATTTTCTCTGTTCTCGGAGGTTCAGTGACTTTTACAAATTCGATAAGAGTCTAAAAATGCAATTTCAAAAATATTCTTTTCCAAAACTCCCCGCTCGAACTCCTTTCAATTCCACAGAAGAGCTGCTCAACGCAAGGAGGATATCCTTGGAAAATTACCTTCAGAGGATTTATAACTACGAAGAAATAAGAGATTCGGAAGTATTTCGAGATTTTTTGAACATTAATTAATACTTTTTTCATCCCAGTCATTGATTTTGAAATCAACCATAATTCCAACCTGATTTAGCAATTAAATTTTATTCATATTTATTTGAAAATATTATTTTCTTAATAACCGTCCAATATAGTCCAGCTTTTATTTAATCCTTTAGCTTAGAGATGATCAAATTCCTCAAAAAAACATGATAAAATATTGAATTTGAAAAGTTGCTAATTACGATATTAAATAAATAATAGCAAATCTATATGGAAAATAAAATTATTTGTTAAAACTAGTCAATTTAGTACCTACATTTAGTTTGACTGTAAACATTTTGGCTCTCAATGCATTGATATAGATGCGTATGGAAATAGTATCTGGTCCTTAGCACATAAAAGAAACATGCTTAGTGATGATCTTAAGCTCATTCACAATGATAACTCATCGATATGTATCCCTAAACAAGAGCCAACTGATGGAAATGATTCCAGTATTGACATTACTAAACATCAGCCCTTCTTCAATCTGAACTCTAACCAATTCCATACACCGTTCAATGTCAACACGCTGAGTCAGATTGCAAACTCTTCTGGTGCCAATAACAACAATAATCAAATGAGAATCTCCGATAACTATGATTATCTCCGGATTAAAATGTCACCCGATCAAAACTCCCACCAACTCGACAACTCACTCAATGCACTCAGAAATAACATCAACTTTTCAATGGACTCCAATCACCTGGATCTAATGAATGGACACGATGGACAAGGTGGCAGTGTAGTTCGCACCCGCCGGCGTAAGGCCGGCATTAACGACGAGGACCGGGTGTGTGTAGTTTGCGGTGAGCCTGCCTCTGGTTACAACTTTGATCGACTGACCTGTGAGAGTTGTAAAGCCTTCTTCAGAAGGAATGCCCTCAAGCCGAGAGATAAGGTTTGTTCTTTCATTCATAAATCCAATTATAGATTAAGAAATGCAATCGACACGGCCAGTGTAATATTGAAGGAAGTCAGAGGAAGCATTGCCCTTCATGTCGCCTTGAAAAGTGCCTTGCGGCTGGTATGAAGAAAGAATTGATTTTGCGTAAGTCTTTTATTCGAAAAATAAATGTCAAAATTGATCATCTTTTCTCTTTTAGCGCCTGAAAAGTTAGAACAGAGAGCAAAACCACGCCGGAGGAAGAATCAATCTATCAACGACGATGGTTCTGTATCTTCGCCCGGTGGAATGGGAGGTTCCACATCCGGTACTGGCACCATAATCCATGAGAATGGCAGCAATCACGGCGGCTATATGGGAAATGGTAGGTTTAGTCCTCTGCAAGTCAACTCTCCATATGGCTCAGCTGCCAACAATGTCTCACATTTGATGATGAGTCAGACTAACAACTTGACATTGGCCGTTGCTGCTGTGGCAGCGATGAATCAACAACGCATTACCAACTCTTCATCTGTTAAGAATTCTGTCATGGTGAGTATTAACTTTATGTTTTGATCGCGTTGAATTCATGCAAGAAAGGAACTCGAAGGGCGTTGTCCTCTATGTGTTTTTTATTGATTATATTTTCTACAATTCTTCTCTCTGCTACTCACAGTAGATTCTCTTTCTTAGCGTCAAGGTTATGAGTAACATTTATAATTGACTCAATGTTTCTCTCTTCCCCCATTTTAAGGGTTTTCTTTTTCCTCTGCAGAATGAAAATGACAAGAATCTGTTAAACATCAGAAATCACTATCCAATTTCCTCCTCTTCACCAT
The DNA here is from genome assembly GCA_000715275.1 of Gyrodactylus salaris. Lineage (NCBI taxonomy): Eukaryota > Metazoa > Platyhelminthes > Monogenea > Gyrodactylidea > Gyrodactylidae > Gyrodactylus > Gyrodactylus salaris. Next base: position 6,519 of record JJOG01003422.1, read on the forward strand.
CCCTATTCGGTCCAACGAACAACAATAACAACAGTAGTGGAAATAACCAAAGGAATAACTATTCTGGTATTGGCATAAACAATGGCATTATGGCCCCGATAGGCAGCCATTTCCTGCACAATCATCAAAACAACAACAGCGGCTCTGAATCGCCCAGCAACACTACCAGCAGCAGTGCCAATGAAATGAGCTCCGCCAACATCCTCTCCGGTTATCCATGCAATCAGTCCTCACAGCAGTCTATTGTACGTTTAGTAACAAGACATTCTCTTTTATTACTCCATTTCTACATTCACTTCAATTAGGACTTACCAGAGTTATCCAAGGTCCATTCCTTCTCAACGAATCCATCAGTTGATAACCACGGAGTTGGCAGCGGTGACTTCTTCCTGAATCATCCACAATTGATTAACCAGTCGAGGAATAATTACCAACATCCCAGTCAAAATAAATCCAAAGGCCTCCCGAATACTAACGAAGGGAGCGGTCTCTTTCACGGAGTCAGTCATAACGATTCCTCAAAGAACAACCTCAATATTAATCATCCTCAGAATTTACGCTATGTGCCTTTCAGAGCCGGTTTCGCGCCAATTCTCCCCAATGGGACCAATAATCAAGGTTAGTTGAGAGCGAAAGATTTATTTATTATTTTTCCATTGGAAAGCTATAAAATGTAACACGATAAACCTGATCAATTCCAAATCCTGAGGCTTATCGATTAGTCTCTGTATCTTGAATTAAACTTATCAGGGCATTACAATTTCTTCTTTAACAAGAAATCTCAAGATAATGCTTGTGTTAATTATGTGGGCCTTGAAAAGAATTTAAAAACAACAATAATAAATCTTGAGGCTTTTTACTTCACTACAAAGGTATAAATTAATCACTTCTTTTCACAGACGCCACAAAGGAATTTTATCCACTCGACTGTCGGGTGAGTTGACTATTTTCATTATTGAGCACATTTTTGTTGTCAGTACCAAATGTTTAAATATCTTTTAACCTCCTTGTGTAAAATAAACACATTTTTTTATCGTAGCAGTGACAAAAATTCAATAGTTCAAGAATTCATTTAAAATTACTGTATTTTCTAAACAATTACCAACATTTTCTTCTTCTATCAACCAAAAATTCATTAGTAATGTACTTGACCACGATGAATCTTGTGTCAAGACATGTAAAGGACATGAAATGCATTTACATCTGTTAATGAACCCTAATATCATAGAGGTGGATTGTATTAGTTAACTGCTGACAGAAGTTTGATTTGAGTAAAAACAGAAAAATATATTTGCACGAAAAAAACGCTTGAATTTAGTTTAATTTTTTTCATGAAATAATCAAGATTCAGGCTAACATTAGAAAGAAATATTTTTCTCTCTCTCTCTCTCTATACAGGATTCATATGAAAATCATGTCCTTAAACCTGCGTTAAAAAAAAGAAAAATAGAAAGAAATAATAAAGCTATATTGGATTTTTCTCTCTCTATTGCTCTTCAAATACTACCTTGGTATTCTCTCTTCTGCTGCTTAGTTGAAGTATAGCGAAGGTTCTTACTTCATTTTTCCACCATCTATCTTGCACACACACACCAATACATTGGAGTGGATGTGTGTGTGCTGGTAGTAGAGAAGAAGCCTTGTTCATTACTAATATCATTATTTGAAGATCTATAATTGTCCTTAACCCTTTCTCTCACAATACCTCTTCTTCACACAAATCACTTGATTCACACCAATATTCTCTTTTTGAAAATAAAGGAAAATAGAGCAGCTTTTCAAGATCTCTCTCAAAAAATAACTCCTCGACCAAAAATAAATACCTCACACGTGATCCCTCTCCGATTAAAAATAGCTAGGAAACATGTCTAGCCATATTTATGTGGATATTATTAGAAAACAAAGGTTATTTATTTAGGAACTCGTTGTGTTGCTTCATTTTTACTAAAAAAATCAGAGAGATATAGCGAAATGATTAAATGAGGAACCAGAAAAATAGCATTTTTTGAATACTTTGCTAATCAATAATTCATAGAAATAATAACTGATGTTGTAAAAATTTGTGTATATTTCTATGAATATATCCAAAATAGGCCTCTCACCAATACCAATTGTATGTATGTATGATACAATTCATTTATACTCTCTCGTTCTTCTTCAATTTGACCTCAGAGAGTTCAACGATAAAAGCCAGAGAGAAACACCAACTCTTCTAATCTCCACACATGAAAATGTATACATAACCATTTCTCTTTGCATAGTGTATTGCGAATGTGCATTGTGTGGAATATGGATTTTCTTTTCTTCATTCTAATCTCTCTTTCTCTCTCTAACAATCCAAGTGTTGGGAGGAGATGTGGGTGCGTATGTGTTTGAGGCAAAGTTTTTCCATCCATCACATTGTTTCCCTCTGAATCATCTACTCCGACGTCCATGTGAAAATAGCCTTGCTTAGATCATACAACTATGGGATGCTATGATCTTGGTCAATATTTCCATTTTTTTTTGATAAATTTGCTTGAGAAATTCAAAGGACTGTTTTTTATATTCAAAATAGTCGGAAATTTGTCGACTGCAAAAGATTCTAGTTATTATTTTAATCTAAAACACCCGGTCTTTCACTCTAATTCTTATTTTCTCTACTGGTATCTTATTTTTCAAGGGTTCTATGTTTATTTAAGGGTTCTGAGGACAGCTAGCGTTTTGACAAGCAGTCAATTTCAAAGAAAAAAAGTTATTTCGGTAGTACTACTCAACAATAAATCAATTTTGACCCTTCAATTACCAATATTGCGCCGATGTATCAGGGTTTTCTATCATCAAATATCCTCCAATTCATGAAAGATACCCTCATGAATTTTTGATCGTGTTAATGAGCGATAATTTCTAGTCCTAATTTTTGGTTATTGTACACGTTGATAGCAAATTTGCATGAATCTGTTATCACAATTCCCCAAAAAATAGTAAAATCGCACATTTTCTGCCCAATAAAACAATCAATATTATCACTTCTTGTTTTTATGCCCAAATAATAACTAAAGACTATTATTTGCACATTTTCAATTATCAAACGATGAGTAATTCCCAAAATGTCCTCAAGTTATTAGGTGCCTTATCATTAAAGATTTTTTGTTTTCAATATTCTCCTTTAAAAAATGCTTTGACTTTTATTGATGGGGGCTACTCAGTGTTTTGGCATTAATAACATTTCTTAGAATGTTGAATCAACTTCTTCTCTAGAACTCTGTACATCTCTAATAATTCATTTCTCTTTGTGTTTACGGTCAATCAATACTGCTTATCAAAGTTTCTGTATTATTTTGTTATCCAACTCCATGTATGCCGTTGTTTCATACTTGATGCTGTATTGTATTTTTTTGAAAGAAACTAAAATAATGTCACATGAATTCGTGTCACACACATTGATGCTGCATGTGTACCTATCGTCTTTTTTTATTGTACATGCGTCAACTATGAATACACTTGAAGTAGAGTTGATATTCAAATTTGAAGGAATATTTAAAAGCCCATCTCAGCCCCCTTGAAGACCTCACCAATTGAATGGAGGGACAGCGATTTTTGAATTTGTTTAAGCATTTTCAAAATTTGGTTGTCTTTGGCCTTCATAGCTTCGATCTTTAGAGGATGAAGATATTCTTTAGACCGAATCTCAGTCTTCTAGAAAATAAATTTCGATCCCAAATTTACATCTTGAATTTTCTCAATTTTTTTCTTTTTTCAATTGGCTAGAAAACAATAAATATGAGAACGCAACATTTTGAAGCGTTATGGTTTTTGAATTTTTTAAGTAAAAAATGATATGCATATTAAGACTTCAGGAAATGACCGTTTTTTTTCTTTTCAGTCCATCAATGGATTACCAAAGAAGTATCTCTGCTTGAAGAACTTTTTGAAATCTGACCCAGAAGACGGTGAGAACGACAGCGGCGCTACACTGAACCAGGAGAAGATGTCCCGGGAAAAGCTGGAGGACCTAAAGGACGACAGTGACAAAATCATGTGTCGTCACTCGCCATGTCGCAGGTGGAACATTCGACGTGCACGCCTCCTCAAGATCAACTCCACCAACATTGATATAACGGGCTCTTTTGATGGGAAGAAGGAGACCATTCTGCCGCCAGACTCGCGTCTTCTCACAGCCCTGAATGAGTGCGTGCAGAGGATCCGGGAGCCATTCACTCCCTCCGAGCATTTAGAGACAAAGGTCGCTGAGACCCTCGAACAGGAGTATAATCGTATGGACGCTTGTATCAGGAGAATTATCAAGGTTGTCAAAATCCTTCCCTTCTTCAATGACATTGGGAGGCCTGCACAGCTGGGTCTGCTGAGAGTGAGTCAAAATAATACCTAGGGTTATTGCACCGAAAAGTGCCACAAATTTCTTGATGGCTATTTTCTCTTGATCATCAATTTTTAGTGATATTATAAAAGAGAAATCATTATTCAAAAATCATTATTTCTATTCAGAAAATAGTATTTTTAGCTAAATTATGAGCGATATTTGACTCTCTTTCATTCAATTCAATGATATCAAACGGCAGAAAAACCTTTCATTGCGAGTTGAAATCAACTGAATGTCTATTAAAATCCATGTTTTGTGGTCAAAGTGTTTAACTTGGTTATCGTGTATACTGACCGGCCAAAGTGATTAATAAAAATTGTCGTGGGTGTAAGACAGACTGCTTCCATGTTTTTTAAATATTTTTGAATAAATTGTTCTTTTAAAGCTTAAGAATAGCCGGAGTCGCCTCTGATCTTAGTTATTTTAAATGTATTATGTCAGATCGCTTCAGTCTTTTCACTGATTGATACATGGAAAAATGCACACAATTTTCATGCAAGACTCCTATAAAATCTCTATTCTTCAAAACTGTAGTCCTTCTTTAAGATTTTGCTGGTTATCAAAAGTTGATCCATAAAATGTTTATTTTAGGATGTAAAAATATTATAAATTGATTATACACTTTGATCAAAACACTCTTCATTCTCTTTGATCGGTCAGAATGTATGACTTTGACCACAACACATTTTAAATTCTAATCTAATGAATCCATTTTTCAACCAACTCCAATTCTAAAACTTGAATGCAGATTAGTTTAGAGAATATTATTCCATATTTTCAGCTTCTTAACAGAATTATTTCTGGAAATTATCCAATAAAGAATGTGTCAGACCAAATTATAATCTTGGAAAACAACGAATTGACCAGACAAGACTCTTTCACTACGAATTTTTGTATAAAACTCGTCGTATCATTCTCTTGTCTTGAATATTATGTGGAACAGAGGGGAATTGATGGTTAAAAGGCTTAGCATTTACAATGGTCCCACATTCTAAAAGAGTTTTCAACTAAATATTCTTCTAATAAGTAAATATGAACTCTAGTAATGATAACTAGTAAAACTTGAACCCTCGATTATTGATGACTTGAGAAAAGTTTACCAAATTTTGATTAGTTTAGTGTGCAACACGAATTACTAGAATATATATTATTTTGCGGTTATTTTTGTGAGCTCAAAAATGTATCTAAAAATTCTGTAGTACCTTTGGGTCTGAAAATAGAAATGTATAATTGTGCATGTATTGAAGAATCTAGATATATCATTTTCTGTACCATTTCAAGCTTTCGACAATATTGTTAAGCCTTGTTGATATTCAAAAAATTGCCCTCATGCCAATATCTAGTTTAGATGAGCCCTGAAAATGTGGTTCTTAAATCTATGCTGACTCAACACGTTGCATGATGTATTCATTTATACAAGGGAAATAACTTGTTGTTAGAACTTGAGATTCTTAATTATAACTAAAATTTAAAACTAATGTCACCTAGAAATGCATTATTTTTGAGCTGTAATACATTTGTAATAAGTAGGGCTGTAAGTAAAATAGCAAATATTTGAGTTTTACTATTTTCCTAATCTTACGTTGTAAAATACTTGAAATTTGCACAAGTATGTAACTGAGTTTGAATAACGAGAAACAAGACATAATTATTCTATTCTATTTTATTTACTGTATTCTATTGAAAGAGGCCTCATTTTTCTTCAAAAAAACCGTGAATATCTCAAAAACTAAATATTTTTGGAAAAATTCAATTTTTAGCCCAGTTAACTATGAAAAATAGGAATTATCATTGAATAATAGAGTCGGGTTTTGTCGGGTTGATTCTCATTACAGCTATGAGCTTCTGAGTATTGCACGACATAGTTGAAATGAAACCATGAGAATTCTCTACAGTCTTTTTTCTTAAATACCTACTAAGGAACAAGCCTCCCAAGATATCCGAAGCTCATGCGTCTTCATAGGACATGAATCATATCAAGCTGATTAAAATGAATCCCTAAGAGAAAGCAATCGATTCAATCCTACGAGGTATACCTTTTATCAGATACAAACTCGAGAAGGAATCAGAAAATCGTTCTTGTAAAGATTTATTTTCAAAGATGTCGGTATAAATAATAGCAAAAATTAGCAAATTGCTAAAATTTGCTGGTAAAGAAAAATTGCATAAATATTTCCTGAACTAAAATTGATCTCAAAATGGAAATCAGATATTCTTAACCACCTTGATCTTTACTGCCCTAGTAAAAAGTAATACACTTGGAAAGCTATACGCCCAAGTTGTTTGCAGCTAGTGAAGGAGAAGGTGTACAAGGGTTAATTCTCAGAAGACTTGAACATTTTCTTGAATTTTGAGTCTCAAGTAGGTAGTCAAAAGATGTCTATTGAATTATTTGTGTACATCTCATATTCAAATGACGAAGCTCTTGCTATGCACTAAATTCTTTCAGCCGAAAAGCTCATCTGGAATAGATAAAAAGTTGACTGAACTTACTTGAAGAGAAAACAATGCAAAATAATCAACATGGTCAAGTCATCTGAATTGCGGGTTAACCTTTAGTTTCGATTATTTCATCATTGATCAATAGACATTAATTGAGATTCATTTAATTCAATTAACTCACAGTATGATTGCAAACTACTTCTCTATACTTATAGATCAAAATCAACTTTAATATGAATAGCCTTTTGCCCTCTGCTGAAATATGCTGCTTTGGTATTATTGCTCGTACTTGTTGAGCTTTCAACCCTTGAACTGAAAGCTAGGATCTTCTAATCTCTTTACTCTTGAATTTTATATAATTTTTCTTATCATAAAAATAGTCGTCGAATCATAAGCTGGAGTCTTTTTACAAACTATTTTTATCCGTGTTCTTTTTCACCCGAAAATAAATTTGTAAATGTCAATTCATGAATATCTAAAAATACAACTGTTTTAAAATCTGAAAATTATTTTTATTTTATAGTAATCAATGATTACTAATCATACTACTTCTTGAGAAAAATTCATTTGTATTTGATCAACTCTTTTGGGCTGCTCTAATTATGAAGCTATCTCAAAAGAATGCCTCGTAAGGGTTCAAGCATATTATTTAGCATATATATTTAATTCCTTTCTGTATCTTTAGGCAAACATTTACGGACTAATTGTACTCTACTCGTCCTTCTTCTTTGAGAGCAACATCAAAAAACTACGTTATCCAGTCCTACAACTAGATGGGAACCTAACGTTTGCCACAGTCTCCATGCTCGATGATGTTACCCACATTAAGAACTCCACATCCTCATCTCCCAACTGCGATGGTGCTGGTGTGAAGGGGAAGCCTAATGCGCCATCATTGAACAAGATAAACTCGAATTCTGGTCCCAAGACGTCAAGTCTCGCTGCCCTACGCACCGACTTTGAACTCTACAAGGCCAATACCCTGTCTGCCTTTGACCTTCTCGATCGTCTCACCGGCTCCGATGACACCCTGAGGGTCGCCCTTTTGGCCGTTAAACTCTTCTCCGTGGACAACATCTCCGGGGAGCACCGGCAGGCCGTCAGTAAGGCCCGAAAGTCCTACATTCTCTTTCTATGGTCATATTTGCGATGGAATCACAATGGGCCGTTGCATTTAGTGAGCCAACGCTTCGCCTGGCTCCTACTCACCTTCGTCGACATACGCACCCTGGAGGCTCGCATGACTGACTTTGCGAAGCTCCTCAGCCTGGACAGTCTCAGTCCGTTAATGCGCGAGGTATGCAGCCAGAAGATGATGTCCTCCCCGGCCAACTCCGCCATGGGCCCGTCATCCACAACGCCCATTCCCTCGCATCATCACAACCATCTGCATCATCACGGCAATGTTACCAGATCTGGCCCCATCGACCTGGATCAGAGTGCGTTTAATCAGTCGAACAATCTTACCAAACAATCCTCACAAAATTCTCTCATTGACATCAAGCAAACCGACTCCCTGATGCATTAACACTCCTCATGTCGGCCCAGTAATAGAGAGAGTAAATAATTTTATATAAGAGGTGAATCAACTGTTTATTCTATTTTTTTCAATTATATTCATAATACTCCAGATTATATGCCAAGCAGACACACACTTTACCCATACAAATTTTCTTTTGAAAAGAATATTTATACAATAGCAATCACTCAACTTTGCCTTATTACCATACTCGTGTGATAGTTTAATTTCTCGAAATAAAAAGAGATTTTTTTATTAAATCCAAATTTAGAGTCCACGATTCAAATTGAAGAAAAGACAAGAAAAAATAAGAATTTTCAGATATCAATTTATACAACCTTTTTTACTCAGTCTCTCTGTTTTCTTGACATTTTTTTGTGATCCATCTCATCAAAAGCACAAACAAAAAGTTGATTTTCTCCAAAACTCACTTACTCTCTATCTCAAAGTTAAACAAATGAAATTCCATTTGATAATCAATATCTCTCAGAGTCCTTATTACCGCGCGTGTGTGTGCGTGTTTGTTTGTTTGTTTTCAAACCCCCATCTTCCCACCTCGAAATCAGAATCGATGAATATATTCATTACACTCACCTGATGCAATATATATATTTTCAAGAGAGAAAACGGAAAGGCTAGAGAAGAAATTTGATAAATTACAAATTTCTCTCTTCGAAACATGATATTACGATGGCGAAGCCTTTTTTAACGAAAAAAAGTATTGAAAATAACATGATTTCTCATTGTGTGCGCGTGTGTCTATCACCACTCAAAATGCACACTCACACATTGGAAGCCTATCCTGACCATGCCTTCCCAATTACCCTGAAGCGAGAGATGCGAACCCCCCCCCCCCTTTTTTTTTACACACTTTTACCG